>ML792291.1:46321-95127 GCA_009831015.1 Picea engelmannii | reverse complement strand
AGTTTCATGTTTACTCCACTTTTACCTAACCTCATTTCTAATCCACTTTCACGTAACTTCATTTCTAATCCACTTCCACTTTTTTATTTATTAAAGTCACATTTCCTTTGAATATTTATATGTGAATACCTACTTAAATTTGACATCAATGACAATAATTTATTCAACAATCTCCCCCTTTGTCATTGATGGAAACCCTGTACTCAAAAACATGTAATCCTCCTAAAATAGAAAGAATTATCCCTTGTTTGCAACTTTCCCCCTATATTTAATTCTCCTCTCCTTGTCTGCAACTCTCCCCTTGTCTATAATTCTCCCCCTTTGACATCAATGGAAAAGGTGTGCTCCCCCTAATTTTTTCTTCTTTACTGATGAGATGAGAGGGATATCACTCCCAGCTTCTATCCGAGATATTGAAATTTTTCTCTAGGAAGGGGTTTGGTAAAAATATCTGCAACTTGTTCCTTGGTGACAATGTATTCTAGCTTGACACTTAGTTTGGATACATGTTCTCTTAGGAAGTGGTACTTGATGGGAATATGATTTTTCATTGAGTGCATAATAAGATTCTTTGAAATGTTAATTGCACTTGTGTTGTCATAGATGATTGAGATTAGCTAATCATATTCTACCTTGATATCTTGCAGTGTTTGCTTCATCCATAGAACTTGTGTGAAACATGTTGTTGTTGCAATATACTTGGCTTATGTTGTGGATAGAGAGACCGAAGACTATTTCTTATTCAACCAAGACACTAGACTGTTGCCCAGAAAGAATGCTCCTCCACTTGTACTTTTGTTGTCATCAACAACGCCTTCCCAATATGCATTTGTATATGATATTAGAGTAAAGTATTGACCTCTTGAGTACCATAAGACGAAGTCTAAGATGCCCTTTAGATATTTGAATAGCCTTCTTACTACTTGTACATGAGTCTCTTTTTGTGTAGCTTGAAATTGTGCAACCAATCCTACTGCTTGCATAATGTATGGCCTTGATGTTGTCACATATAGTAGGATTCCAATCATTGACCTATACAATGTTTGATTTTCTTCCATAGATTCATCATTTTTTATTAATTTACAACCTGTGACCATAGGTGTGTTGACTGGTGTGCAATCTTCCATTTTGAATTTCTTCAATTTTATCTTAAGAAAATTGCATAGCACATAGCCTTCCCCCTTTAATTTTGTTCTAACTGCAAAATATACTCGACAATGATACCAAAACCCTGAAGAAGTCTGAACATTGTCACAAACAACGCAATATAATCAGTCTATGTCAATCTAGACAGTCTCTGTATGCAACATAAGCAGTGGTACATCTCCAACAACAATCGAACATGGTTGTGCTAGTCTCAACAAATCCAAGTTATTCAACAAGAAATAATCAAGTAGATAAGAAGACATCAATTGGGTTCACACATCAACAACTTCAAGTATTCACCCCCTTGAGGGATCAACAAGTAGCAACAATAGTTCTTGTTGAAAATTCCAGTCGACATACAACCTAGTTGAAACTTAGTCGACGAATACTCAGTCAAAACTCTAGTCGATTGTCATGTTGAGTCGATCCTCGATCGACCACTTCCAAGGAAATCATTAGTAAGTAAGAGGAACCTTACATGACTATACAAATGATAATACATAATGATATGAATTCCTCAAAAATATGGTCAAATAAATCCATGTCCATCCATAAATCCAACCACAATCTATCCTGGAAGTTGGCACTGGTCCACAATTTTGTCTTTCACGTCTGTTCTGCAAATATCTGAAAGCATGATTTCCATTCCTTCGATTTTTGTGGTGAGGATGATGATAAGGCATAAATTTTTGTGTTAGTTGATTAGAGGAAGTAGGCTCAGGGATAGGTTCACTCACATGAGTAGAAAAACTTGGCATATCAACAACAATGTCATCTATAATAGCATGCTCAAATTATGGCATGTGAGGAATATGAAACTCATCAATATTTTCATCTCAATCAGCAATCAATTGTTATTCTAGAAAACCAATCTAAACTCCTCCTACAACAAACAAAACTTCCTTGGTTGTAGCTAGGCTAGGTGTAGGTAGGGAGGCAATAGTAACATCATTTCCAAGACCAGTCTTAATGAATGGAGACATTTGAAAATAGATGATATCATCTAAGGTTTCAACACTCTTTTTAAACTTCGACTCTATAGTTATTCTCTTTAGTTCCTTTCTTAAGGAAACAATTTCATATTCTATCTCTTCACAATTTTCTTCCTTCTTCATTAGCTGGATTCTCACCACTTCTTCCATCATTCTTGCCTCTTCTAATTGAACTTTTAGGATTGTGATAATATTTTTTGTTTCTTCAAGGTTTTGTGACATTTTGGCTTTTGAATCACGATCCTCTTCTTCACCATTCTGCAACTTCTCTTTTTGTTTCAAATTATTTTTCCTTGACTTCTTTATTTCTCTTAAGGCACACACGAGTTATTATTGAAGATCCACTTCTCCATCTGTTTCAGTATTTTCCTCGTCTTCTGAATCCATCATTTTTGTCTTCATCAATATTTGTTTCGATTTCCATAGAAAGAGTTTCTTCTCTATCACTACCAGAACTGCTTTCATTTCTTTCTTTAGACGAGTCACTGACCCCTTTTGAGTAGAGGCTCTTCTTATGCTTATAAGAGTTCTTCTTCTTTTCATGCATGTTTTTTTGCGGCTATTTTTATGTTGATGATGTTTTCTCTTTATGTTATAGTCTTCTTCATTATCACAACTTCATTTTTCACATGTGGACACTTAGCAGCAAAATGTCCTACTTTTCCACAGTTGAAGCATTTAAAAGGAAACTTACCTTTGTATTTTCCATATCCCTATTGAGTTTTCTCAAAAAAAATTCTTCCTCTACGTCTAATTCATAGCTCGAACAATCCCTTGATTTGTGTTGTTCGTTCTTCATCTTCTTTGAGGCTTTTAAAGTTTATTCCTTTTTTATGGTTTTTCCTCTTCATTCCTCATTTCATATGCAGCAAGGATCCCATGCAATTCATCCATTGTCAATTTATCCAAATCCTTTATTTCCTCAATGGAAAAAATTTTGGCATCAAATCTCAAGGGGAGTGACCTCAACACCTTTTGCACAATCATTCATTTTACAATTGTTTCACCAAGTCCTTTGATGGTGCTGAAAATTTCGTCCACACGGAGGAGATAGACTGCAACATTTTCTTCATCTTTTATCTTCAAACTCTTGAACTATCTTCTATGAGTTTGGAGCTTAGCCTTCTTGACCTTGTCATCGCCTTCATGAACATTTTGAAGTTTGTCCCAAATTTATTTCGTTGATTTGCAATGCATTACTTTGAAAAACTTTGATTCTGATAGTCCGCACAAGATGGCATTCATGGATTTTTCGTCATTTCACTAGCCTTTTTCCCGACCATATATGTTGGTGGATTTTTTGGGGTTGTTTAACTAGTCATGACCAATTGCCAAATATAAAAAACAAGGGCCATTAGATATGTTCACATCCTTATACTTCAGAATGCATAGCTTTTTTCATTAAACAACAAAGGCTTGTTTGTGGATAAGCCTTCCTGACCGACCATGTGTGCTCCTGAGATCTACCTTCCAGTGGTTAAACTGTTTCCAAAGGAACCGACTCTGATGCCAATTGTTGAGCACACACTTATACTAAGAGGGGGCAGTGAATAAGTATAAGGATATCTTTTTATTTTTAACATTCATAAACCATAATGAAGCAATCACATAAATGTAACAACAGACACAATATTCATGTGGAAACCCTTTCGGGAGAAAAACACACAAACTTATTTTTGTAAATTTGTAGGCACCAACCTATGGTTACAAATGTTTGTATGCACCAACCTACTAGAGACATTGATCCCCTATGATATTTGTAGGCACTTACCTATAGGAGACATTGATCCCCTCTTTTGTTTGTGGGTACTGACCTACATGAGACACCAATCCCCTTATGTTGTTTGTAGGAACTAACCTATAGTAGACACCAATCCCCTCTACTATTTGTAGGCACCGACCTACTAGAGACACCAATACCCACAACTATTTTTTTTGTAGGAACCAACCTACTTACAAGTTTACAAGTTCTTCATATGCATTTCCTTCATTGGTTTGCTTGTTGCTTCCGTCTTCACCAAATATGTTACGTGCTTGTTACTTCTACTTTCACCAGATCTGCTTTGCACTCGCTACTTTTACTTTTTCGAGATCATCTCGAAAATCACTCCTTCTTCTTTCATCAGAGCTTCTCAATGCTCCCTCCTTCTACTTTCGCTTGATATTCTCGACACTCGCTACTTTTTCTTTATCTCTACCTTCACCAGATCTTCTTTCTTTTTCTTATACTTCTACCTTAGATATTCCTTCACAAATTTTGCTTGCTAGAATGTCGGATCTATTTGCTAGAACATCATATCTGATCTTTGCTAATATTTAATCATCGCTTCTTGAATGATATTCAATTGTTACTCCTGAAATGATATGCATAAGAATATTACATTTTCACCCACACTCACATTATTTCTCACTACCCTCTTCTCCTTTTATACGTTACTATTAGTTCTACATGAAAAGTCATGTTCATTTGAAAAGACATGAGTTTTATTAAATAAATAATTAAATTCCCCCCTTTTTTATTTTTTTATTTATTTTTCAACATACCATGGGTTTTAAAACTATGTGAAAATACCATGTGCACTTTTACTCCACTTTCAATTTTACCTTTTTTAATCCACTTTCATGTTTACTCCACTTTCATGTAACTTCATTTCTAATCCAATTCCACTTTTTTATTTATTAAAGTCATGTTTCCTTTGAATATTTATATGTGAATACTTACATACCTTTGACATCGATGACAACAATTTATTCAACAAGAAGAGGGATGTATACTGAGTGTTCTATTCCATGATGAAGCCAACCAAATGGATATGTCAATATAATGTCCACTTAGCCCAAAAGTTCTAGGGTATTCCACCAAGGGATCCACATATCCTCATATCTATAGAGAAACTAAACCAACCAAGAGAGAGAAGACATAATTAAACAAAAATTAAAACAATGGCAATCACACATAGTACACATAGATTTACCCTAAAAACCCTTAACTAGAAAAACAAACAACGCTTGAATGACTCATGCTCCTTCATTGTCTTATTCCTTCACTGAATAAAGATTTAGATGAATAACATTAGTCCACACCTAAGACACAATTCATCATCCTACTCCCTTGATTTAACACAAGAAAAACTCTACAACCATTTGGATTACATCTTCATTACCATCATATACTCATGACTCTCTCTATCGATGCACAAGATACAAAACTCTCTCTAAATAGAGAGTTTACAACAACTTAACCTTAGACAATAATACATAATTCTATATTTATAGGCATATACAATATGTAAAACCTTAATTTGTGGCATCCAAATATTTTACAAATCCATGAAGATGATTGGTTGTGAGCATGTGAATCTTAGGATTGTGTTATAGGTTTTGACCACCAATCGAGTACTATTCGGTTGCAAACCAGTCGACTACCAGTCAGATACTAATCGATCATCTATCTAGTTAACCTTTCGACCTCTAGTCGAATATCAGTCGACCTCCAGTTGGCATGTCCTATTTACCATTTTTCGACCATGGACTTGAATTAATCGTCCAGTCAATCATCCTTGAGTAGCCAGTTGGTTAGAATGTGTTTCCAATGCAAATAATATAACAACCCAATATTGTCCCACTTGTTGTATTCTTTGCAGAAACATGAGACCCTAAAATTTGTTCACTGACCCAAGCTAGCAATGCCCATTGCCTCTCTACAACAAGAGAGCTTCACTGCACTCATATACTTGGTCAAAGAGTCTGTAATGTTTTCCAAAGTGTCTACCTTCTCTAGAAACACCTTGCTTCTTTCCACCACGTTTCTCACAAAATGGTATTGTACATCAATATTCTTCATTCTGGAATAGTAAGCTTGGTTGTTTGCCAAGAAAATTGCACTTTGATTTTTGCAATTTATCCTCATTGCCTATTGTTCAAACCTAATCATGAACATAGTCTATGCAACCAAATTGTTTCCTTGCTTGCATGGGTGGAAACCATGTCCTCAACATATGTTGTCGACAAGGCTACTATCGTCTGTTTCTTACTCATCCAACTGATTGCTCCACCAAACATCTTAAACATATATCCATTGGTATACCTTTTTCAATCAAGATCACCATCCCAGTCGTAGTCGACAAAGCCATATACATTCATGATCCAAATCAGATTCAACAAGAACGATTGGTTATCGGCACAGGATTTAAGATGATCAACACATGCAAATTTTAAGGTTATAAACTAAGAAAGAGATCAATTTGTTGGTGTGAAGGGCCCCATGTCATCATGATTGATTTTTGTTTTTGTGTGTAATGGATATAAATTCAGGTGGTATATTTTTGTATGTAAAGGAGTAATGAAACTTTCATGAGACCTTTCCATGTGGGAGAAAAGACGAATAAACAAAGAAAAGAAGGAGAAATGGACTGGAGAGAAGTTGAAGAGTTGGGGATGCTTAACCTTCCAACTATCCTTCTGGTCAATTTAGTCTTCTATATTATGTTTCCCCACAATAAGAACAAGGTTCTTTGGCTATTAATAATGAAAGGAGGCTTCACATATGTCACTGAGGAGCATAGAGATAAACCAGAGAGCCTGTAAATTTCCCATTGTTGAATAATAAAGAGCTTGTCCGAAGCCAAAAGAATGGTGGTTTGCATGTTTGGGTTTCCAA
This sequence comes from Picea engelmannii, assembly GCA_009831015.1. Lineage (NCBI taxonomy): Eukaryota > Viridiplantae > Streptophyta > Pinopsida > Pinales > Pinaceae > Picea > Picea engelmannii. The sequence continues at coordinate 88,329 of ML792291.1, read as the reverse complement.
GGTAATTTCCAAGTTTTGTGTGTTGTCATGTTTGAATTTCATTGTCTATGGGTGGAATTGTCTGTACTATAATTTAATGAATGGTTAATGAAGTGTATTGTAATTTAATGGCTTATTACATACAGTTTAGCAAAGAGAACTATGTGTCAGTTATGGTTTTATCTTGTCTTATATGAATACAGTTCCCATGGGATGGTAAACCAGACTAACATCTTTTTTACCATACTCGTACATTGATTCAGAATTTTGAAATCGATAAACCTCCTTCCCAAGCCATTGCTATTTACTTAGGGGTTTTTTATTTCATTTTAAGATCCATTGGGAACATTCTCGACTTTGCTTGGGCGTTTTCCTTTTCCCACAAGTCATATATAGACCATACTTTGTCATATGGCATTGCTGCAACATTTGTTATTTTTCCTAGACATTTTTCTCTACTGCTAAACATCAAACTAAACTCCTGGACGTTTTTCACTTGATGTGAGATATAAAAATCACCCCTGGATGTTTTTATTGATTGTGGGATACCAAAAATTCCCTCCAAACATTTTATAATTGTCGTGGAGTATCAAATTCTCCCCTAGAAGTTTTGTTTGTTGTTGAAGAGTAAATTCACCCTCTAGACAATTGTTTTGACTGCTTAGTCGACTTGTTCCACTGGGTTATTCCACCCTGCAAATTTTGGTTGTTTTCCTCATCTATATTTAGCTGATAACGATGTATAGTTGACTATATCTTCATTCCTTTCGACCAAGGTGTTCATTGGGTCGATTCATCTCCCTTGTTTGACTAGACAATTTTTGAGTCAAGTTTCAGTTGATTTTTCGATCAATTTCTCAATCTGAATTTTGGGTGGTCGACTGACCTCTCACTCACTTGAACTGACTAGCAGAGAATTTGATCAATCCCTCATTTCTTAAAACGACTTGTGAGTGGTTGAACAAACTGTTATTGGACCGATTCAACTGATTGTATTAGTGTGTGGAGTTTTTGTTAGTTGGTGAGAGATGAGGTTATTTTTCTTATTGCAATGGTTTTCTATGTTGGTGAGACATACAAGCTATGAGACTTTTGTTTTCAGATCAGATGGTATTAGGGCATAAGTCTGAATGCATACATTGAGACCTGTATGGTAAGTACCCGTAGTGATTACAAAATAAGTGGACAAGAGTTGTTTCCAAGGATAGAGAGAAGTATATCATCAAGAATGTTAGGGGAAAATTATGAAGGAGAAGAGGAATAAGAACTGAGGGTCAGGTTGTATTGTTTTGAGTAGAGTTTGGCTACATTGACTTCAATGGTGTCACATCTATTGGATGGAAAGAGAAAGGAAATTCCATCAACAGAGGCTTGTCATGAAGGTGCCAAGAAGGAAGAAAATAAGCCAGAGACAAAGCATAAGACTAAGCCAGAGATGGGAGAGTGAAACTACAACAAGATACATGTACCTTTCCTTGTGGAGGCCAAGGTGGACATTAATCCATATACCAGTGAAGTGGATGTTATCTGGATGAATCAGTGGCTACAACAGATGGAATTATACTTTAGCATGCATGAAGTAATTGGAAAACAAAAGATTGGTTTTGCTTGGTTGAATCTTGAAGGCCATGTTTTGACATGGTGGGGGAGTGATGCAGTAAGAAGAGAACTAATAAATGATCCATCAGTGACTATTTGGGAGGTGTTCAAGGACATGATAAAATCTTAGATTTATCCCATAGGATATTAGGAACACCAACAAATAGTATGGCATTACTTCAGGAAGAGATAAGGACAAACAATGCAGGAGTTCACAATAGAGTTTAGGAAGAGAGAAATTCAGATGGGGGTCTCTGTCAAAAGTCCAAAGATGTTAGTCAAGTATTTGGGGGTATTTTTACCTCATATTCATAGACAATTTGTGTTATTTAGACCAAAGACAATTGATGAGGCCAATAGTAAAGCACGGTACCTTGAGGGAGACAAGTGGAAGCAACAAACAAGTACTTACAAGCAAGTAGAACCACAATAGTAGCAAAGAAAGAAGAAAAACAAGAAGAAGTGGAATGAGAAGAACATTATGGTAGAAACACAAGAAGAAATTACGTCCATCCAACAATTTAAACTATGTGATAGAAAGGGACAAACTGAGAGAAATGTTGGAAATTGCACCGTGAGAAGTGCCCCAAATATTTTCAGAAAAGGAAGAAGAAAGCAATGATATTAGTGGATGTCGAGGAACAGGTGGATAGCACCTCTGACCTAGAAGGAAATATTAATTGCACTAATATTTAGAAAGAGGTAGTATTAGTTGGTTGTAATCACAAGGAGAAGAAGATAATGACTAAACTTTTCTGCATTAAAATCCACATGAAGCAGAACACAGTGGATTATTTGTTTGATCCCGATCACAATCAAATTTGATCTCTGTGAAACTAGTTGAGAATCTTGGGATGGAATCTCAAGATCATTCACATCCATACATGTCGAGATGGGTAAGGCAAGACATGGAATTGAAAGTGAGATAACAATGAAGTAGTTTTCCATTAATCAAAACTTTACTAATGAAGTAGTTCCATATGTGGTTCATATGGACATATCTGGAGTCATCTTGGGAATTCCATATTTGTACGTGAGGAGCGCCATTTTCAGAACGAGAGAGAACTAGTATATGCTAGTCAAGGATGGAAAATATAATGCCATAAATGCACACAAGGACAAAGCTAAGATCTCTCTAATTAGTGTTCATCAAGAAAGAAGAATCATGAGTAGTACAACGAAGTTTGTCTTGTTTTTCCTAAGAGAAGGAAAGGCAAGGAGAACGCAAAAAGTTGGAGATGAAGGCATCCTTGGATGGATGTAGTGGCGAGTATCATCATCAATTACAACAACTGATTGAATCCTACAAGGAAGTGTTTCAAGAGCCTCGAGGACTACCACCCAAAAGAGAGGTTAAACATGAGATTTAGTTGTTGCCAGAGTCGCCACTGCCTAACATTGGACCGTATAGGCAGTTTGTCATAGAATAAAATGAAGTAAAGAAGCAGTTGCATCATTTTTTGGAGAAATGAGCCATCAGACCCAATACATAACCTTGTGGTTCACCCATCATCATGGTGCCAAAGAAATATGGAAGTTTCAAAATGTGTATTGACTATCGTGCCTTGAATAATATCACCATCAAAAATAGATATCCTTTGTTGAGGATTGATGACTTGTTGGATCAACTAAAACAAACCAAATTTTTCACTAAGTTGGACCTCAAATTAAGCTACCATTAAGTGAGGATCAAAGCAAAAGACATATTGAAGACATCATTCTGAATAAGACAAGGTTTGTGTGAATGGTTAGTAATTCCTTTTGGATTATGCAATGCCCCTGCAACATTTATGAGACTAATGAATGATGTGCTACTCCCCTTCATTGACTCTTTTTTAATAGTATATCGGGATGGCATACTAATATTTAGCAATACTTGGCAAGAGCACCTCTCACATGTGACATAGGTTCTAGAGACCTTGAGGAAGAGTTAGTTGATTGTCAACTTGCAAAAATGTGAGTTTGGGAAGACCTCCTTGATATATCTTGGACACATTATTGGAGGAGGAGAGTTGAGGGTAGATATTGAGAAGATTGTAGCGATCACCCAATGTCCTATTTCCACCAAAGTGACAGAGGTAAGGAGTTTCATGGGAGAAGCTCAATATTTGAGGAAATTCATTGTAAACTTCTCCATAGTAGTAACACAATTGCATGCCATAACTACAAAAGGAAAGAACTTTCATTGGGGTAAGACACACAAAAAAAAGCATTTGAATACTTGAAGAAGAAAATCAATGATGGTCCAGTCTTAGCCATGCCAAATTTGCAGTGATCCTTTTAACCTAGAGATTGATACTAGTGGATATGCATTAGGAGTAGTACTCATGCAAGGAGGAAGGCATGTGTGCTACCATTCATAGTTTTTCATGGAGCAGTACTTGACTACCCCACATATGATAAGGAGCTCTTTGTGATTGTAGAAGCAGTGAAGAAGTGGAAGCATTACCTCTTGGGAAAATAGACTATCATACACATGGATCTTCGACCCCTTCAGTATCTACAGAGTTAGATAAAGATGCAATAGGTTAGGTGTTACATGTGGTTAGGTTTCTTGCAGCAATTTCATTTAGTGATTAAGTACAAGAAAGGAGCCACAAATAGACTTGTAATGTCCCCAACCACCCTAGGTTGGGTCACGTCACACAATATAAACGAAAAATTTATTTGAGACCATAATGTAACATCCCTAGCCTTCCAAGCTAGGCTACATCATCCAAATTCTTCTAAATTCCATTATGATACTATAATATAATGTTACCAGCATTAATCAGATGCTAAGTAACCATAATGTAACATCATCCAACTTATTACTGAACAATAATAATCCACAATACACCGTGTAGATTCTATTCTAACTCAAGTCCATGCATATTAACTAGAAGTAACTCACTCAACCCAAGATTGAGTCACACCATGTGACTTATAACATCGAAATAAACTTTCTCATTTTAACACAACTTTAAGGAAAGAAAGAAACTCAAATAATTGTGCGCACTGACATACTGATCACATAGTATAATCGTGCACACAAATACTCTGACGTCATACGCCAATTTTGATTTCCTTGTGTGCAGAATCTAATTCCTTGTATGCACACATGAATTACAGCCTCCTAATGCACACATGCTTCTCTCCTGCGCACTCAGTCGTTCCATTCTTGCCTTGGAGACTCATAACCAATGTCAAAAGATAACTTAACACAAAAACTAATAGTAATTGTCACACATATGCACGACTATAACATTGAATGACAACACCACTTTACATGTGCAAGAATTATTAACAAAATAATAGTAATGACTTATATGTGATAACATACGATAATTAACCCATGTCAAACATAGATAAATAAGCACACAGTAAACAAGACAAGTACTTAAAGACACTCATCTTTAGGAAAAATCACCAACTGTGTGCATGAATCAGACGTTCCTCCCAGCCATAGAGTCTGTTGCTCATAATATTTCACCAACAGGTCACCCCCGAGCAGGGGATCAAACTCCACTAGGATAAAAAAAATCTTGGCGACAAGCTAAGGTCTGATACTCCACAAAATTGCTCAGTCCAAGGTTCTCGTTGCTGCAACTAGACTAAAGTCTCTCATTCCCCATGCACATGTCACACCCAAGGAAGTGTGCCCCTTCTCTGTTCACCAATCCATTGGCTTCCTCACTTCCCTTCTAGGGTTACCAACAACAGGTCGAGTGTGAATTCTTTGAGCCTTGCATCTAATGCTCAGCGCACTAGGGAACAATTCTCAATAAAAATCTCACTTGAAGAGTATGTTCACAGGCCTGACAACCCGTTTCCTCAATAGCCAATATCTCACCTAGAGAGATTGCTCATGGGTCTAACAACCCGCCTCCTCAACAACCAAAAAACTGGTTTCAATCCCACAACTACTTACAATATTCTCTGTGAAGATAAGGTAATAATCAGATTTCCCATACAGTTCAACCCCCTTTTGCTCACAAGAGCCTAAAAACATCAATAATATCTTAATAATTCCAATAATAATGCAATAATTCCCCCAAAATACATTGAGGAAAACAATATATATATTGCATGCCTTCCACTTGACACGTGTCGCCTTTAGAAGTACCATAATCCATTTGGTGACTCGTTCCCTACCCTTGGAAACTTAGGATAAAATAATTATCCAACATTACACTTTTCCAGAAATATTATAAAATATTCCCCAAGACTTAAGTCACACCCCCTTTTCCCTTTTTCAAGTGGATTCATCCCCCGATCTCTTTTCGTGTGAGTTTGTCTGCATGAAACAATGCAATATTATATTATTAACCGAGTATAATTACATGGATAGGTGCGTTGGCCTATCTTCATCCTGGCTCACCAACCTCATACTCACACAGGCTCACCATATATATATATATATATATATATATATATATATATGGAGGTCAAAGAGCCTCTGTGAGTATGTTATTGGTGAGTCAGGATGCAGCTAGGAAAATGCACCTATCCATGTAATTATACTCGGTTAATAATATAATATTGCATCGTTTCATGCAGAAAAACTCACATGAAAAGAGATGGGGGGATGACTCCACTGGAAAAAGGGAAAAGGGGGTGTGACATAAGTCTTCGGGAATATTTTATAATATTTCTAGAAACATGTAATGTTGGATAATTACTGTGCACTTACCCAAGTGCGTGCAACACGATGAAATGTGCACACTTACCCATGTTTGCACAACACACAAAATGTGTGAACCCTGTATTTGATAACAATTCTCTACACACCTACTTAGATGAGTGCAACATCAAAACCAGGTGTCAATGAATTACCAACCTATATATACATAACATTAACAATTAGTACCAACGACTCACCAGCCTATATGTACAACTACAAAGGTTTTAGATCAGGGACACTACAAGACTAGCAAACATGATCTCCCGACCACCACAAAAGAAGATTGCAACAATTGGAATGATAATGTAGCTTGAGCCTTTCACTCATGAACTTCTGAGTGAATATTATGAGGGAGATGAATATTTCTTAGGATTATACAAGTATCTAAAGGAGAGGTTGGTTGTTTTCATGGAAGGAAAGCAATACCACCTCCAAGATGGGTTGTTGTACAAACTGGACAAACTATGCATAGCCTGGGACATAAGAGTTCAGTTGATAAGAAAAACACACACTTCTAGGGTTGTTGGGAATTTTGGTGTGACAAATATAGTGGAGAATTTGAAACGATATGTGTATTGGTTGAAGATGCAGGAGTATGTGGCAAAGTTTGTTAGATGATCTGTTCTTTCCAGCACTAGCAAGCCAAGCAAGCGAAAACTTGGCTTGTACATTCCATTACCAGTTCCAAGTAGACCTTGGGAGAGAATCTCCATGGATTTTGTTGGAGGTTTTCCTATGACTTGTAGGGGGCATGACTACTTGTTTTTCATGGTATATCACTTCAAAAAAATGTGTTTGTTCATTCCCTGTAAGAAGAAAATATCTGGACGAGAAGCAGCTGAAATATTCTTCATCCGTGTCTAGGTACACTTATGGTGATCTAGATTTTATGAGTAGAACGAAATGACTACAGATTATTAACAGGTGCTTAACACAAAATAACAGAGATACAGTAAAATTGGTTTTCTATTCAATAAGGAAATAAGATGAAACTGTAAAATGCAACGGATCTATGTTGTCGAGTGGCTCCTTTGTTGTCGAGTGCCATTGATCTATGTGTCCACAATTTGATCACTGGATGCCTATTTTATGAAGTCGGGGTTGAGCTATGTTGGTTTCAGTTGTTCTGCTACTTCTGAGGTGTCCAATAATGGTGGGAAATAAGGGCGAAGGAGATCCATGTTGAACACTGGGTGTAGACCAAGGAAAGGAGAAATGTTGAGCTCAAAAGCATTATCCCCCATGGCCTTGGTGATGGTTTACAACCCACAATGGAGTGGTAGAAGCTTTCGATGGGGTCCTGTAAGGTGTTCTTTCTGCAAGTGCAACTAAACTTTGTCGCCCACCTGAAACTTATGTGGCACCCGATGTTGATCATGGCGCTGCTTGTACTTGTCATTGGACTTATATAGGATATCATGAACCTGTTGGTGGATGTGTTGGATATTCTCAATGAAACGGGTGGCTTTGTCAGCCTTAGTTGGAGTAGGAGATGAGTCGGTCGGGGTGACCGCAAGGGGAATTGCAAAATCTATGGGACCCAATGGTTGGAATCCCAACCCCACCTGAAAGGGGTTGTGGTCGGTTGAACTATACAGGCTTCAGTTGTAGCTATGTTGGACATAGGGAAGGCTCTCATCCCATGTGCGAGGGTGCTTGGAATTATACATGTGAAGGATATGCACAATCATTCAATTTACGACCTCGGTTTGGCCATCTGTCTGGGGGTGGAAGGTTGTGGATTTCGTGAGCTTGGTGTCCAACAGTGACCAGAGGCTCGACCAGAATGTGCTGAGAAATTGACTGTTCCGATACGAGACAATGGTTTTTGGGATTCCAAAATGTACCGAGACTCATTCAAAGAAGAGCTTGGCAGTGGCCTCTGCTATGATGCTCTTCTTGCAGGAAACCAAAATCGTCATCCTAGAAAAGCGATCAATAACCACAAAAACACAGTCATTTCCCTACTTGTTGGATGGGAGGCCCGACATGTAGTCCATTGAGATGGATTCCCATGGCCTGTCAGGAGTAGGAAGAGGGGTGTATAGGCCCTGTTTCTTAGTGGTCGGTTTGGAAATAGCGCAGGCAGTGCAGGACCTGATATACTTGTTGAGATCCTGTCAAAGTTTCAGCCAGTAGAAATGTTTTTGTAGCATCGCCATTGTCTTTTCGATGCTGAAGTGTCCTGCCACCTGACTGTAGTGTCCTTCCCATATCATCTTCGCTCGCTTTCTTAATGGAACACAGATATGGCCTAGATGACACAACAACCCATCTTGAAGATGAAAATTATTGACAACTGTGTTTGCACCCACCATTTGGTAGGTGGTGGTGAAGTCTGGGTCTGTCTCATAGAGTTGGGTCCATCCATAGGTCTCATGGCCGCAAGAGTCTAGCACCATGGTGAGTGTTGCGACTGATGGTCTGATGAGGCAATCAGGGATGCAGTTGGTGCTTCCTGTTTTATACTTGATGTTGAGGTGGAATTGTTGCAAGTATGTGGACCAATTTTGATGGCGGTCATTCTTCTATCTTCCTTGTGCCTGCATGAATTGCAGTGGCTTATGATCAGTGTGGATGATTGTCTCATTCCCAAGAATGTAATGTCTCTATTGGCGACAGACTTGCACAATGGAGTACATTTCTTTGTCATAAGTAGGGTACTTACTGACAACATCTGATAGTGTCTCACTATGATAGGCCATGGGGTGGTCATGCTGAGTGAGAATGGTGCCCACAACATAGTCTAAAGCATTTGTCTCGATCACAAAGGGTTGTTGCAGGTCTGGTAGTGAAAGTACTGGGGCTGAGCACAAGTGTTTCTTCAAATCATCGAACACTTTTTGTTGGGACCAGCCCCACGCAAATTTTTCCTGACTACCACCCTTGGTTATTTGGCTAAGGGCCCATGCAATATGGGAGAATCCCAACACGAACCTGCAGTAGAAATAAGCAAGGCCCAAGAAGCTCAGTGAGTGTGGTGGGGGCTGGCCAGTCACGGATGGCTTGGATCTTGGCTGGATCCACATGTACGCCATGCTAATCAAGTATGTAGCCCAGGTAATGGATCCTATCCATGTCGAGGGAGTATTTTTCCAAGTTGGTGTATAGCTTGTGTTGTCGCAGGGTGTGCAAAACCTGTTGAATATGCTGCAAGTGTTTCGGCCCAAGTCTTGTTGTAAATGAGAATTTCATCCAGATACACCACTACAAAAGTATTGGTGAATGGTTGCAGGATATTTTCCATCATCCTCATGAAAGTGGTTGGAGCATTTGTCAAACCAAAGGGAATGACCAACCATTCAAAAAGGCCTTCCTTTGACTTGAAGGCGATCTTCCATACATCTGTTTTTTCCATCAGGACCTGGTGGTAGCCAGATTTCAAATAAATCTTACTGAAGTATTTGGCCCCCATGAATTGATCAAGGAGGTCATCGATTTGGGGAATCAGGTATCGATTTCTGACTGAGATTTTATTCAAAGCCCGGTAATCAATGCAGATTCACCAGGTTCCATCTTTCTTCTATACCAGCACGATTGGGCTCTCGCGAGGTGATGAGCTAGGATGGATGTGCCCCTTGTGGATCAGTTCTTGGATCTGTCATTTGATCTCCTCATTCTCTAACAGAGAGCGGCGATAGACTAGCCCATTGGGTAGTGGTGCATCGAGGGTCAAATTGATGGGGTGCTTGACCTAGCAGTGATGAGGTACCCCAATAGGTGAGGAGAAGATATCTGAGTATTCTTCCACGGCCTTATCTACTTGCTTCTTTTGTGTGGAGAGGTCAGCCACAGAGACCCTAGATGTGGATGTGATATTTTTCTCATTATGAGAGTGAATCACAAAGAAGACAAACTTCTCTGTCTAAGAGATGAATTTCCTGCTTTGCTTAGCAGAGATAAAGGAAATAACACTAGGTGGGACTGCCTCGGGGATCCTATACAATTTCCTGTTCAAAGTAATAATAATACTATGAGGCCTAGACTCATATACAACATGATGTTTCCATAAATAAGGTTGACCCAAAAGAACATCACAAACTTCGAGAGGAGCAACATCACATAATACCTTGTCTTTGAATGGCTTGATGATGTACGACAGTCGGGACTGTTGGCCGACTCAGAGATTGCTTCCTTGGCGGAGCCATCCAATGGTGTTAGGGTTGTGGGTGCAGTGTTGTCGACAGGGTCAGCCACTTGACGACCTCTATTGTGATGAGGTTCTTCTGGATACTGCTATCAATGATGAAGTGCAACGGGGTGCCTTTTACCCACATATTTGAATGGAAGAGGCGCTCTCCTTCTTCTGGCTCGTCTGGTTCACCAGGATGGATCTTGGTGGTAGCAACGGTGGCATTGGGTTCCACGTCAATGATCCATCTTCCCCTTTCTGGTTCTAACTCAGAGTCAGAGCCCACATCTGATTCATAGGCTTTCACTTCAGCCATCAATGACTGCTTTGAGCGGCAGTCGGCAGTGTTATGCTAAGGGCTCTTATAGAAGTCACACCACTTTCTGATATCTTTCTTTGTCTTTTCAGTGTCCTTCTTTTCTTGCAGCTTGGACTGGTTGTCCTAATACTGTCCATATTTTCTATGTCTTTTGTTTTGTGGGTTGGGGCCACCCTTTCCTAGCTTTTGTTGTGAGGTGTTCCCAGGCCCAAATTGTCGCATCTTTTGTTTGATCTTCTGCTCGATTTTGATGGCATATCGGTAGGCCGCGCCTAAGGATGAGATGTCCAAAAATTCCATTTCAGTCTAGATGTATGTATGCAAATCACCATGATACTTGAGCACCATATGTCACTCTGAATCTTTGATACCTAGCTTGGTGTGCAAGGTATGGAAGATATTTGTGAAATCTGGCACTGCTTGGTCTCTTTCTTGCCGCAGTGTGGTCCATTTGGTATACAAGTCGTGATAACTTTCGACAGGGTAGTATTGTTCCTTAAGAGAATCCCTGAAGTATTCCCAAGTGACTGTGACTATAAATAATGAGGGATCCTCTGTTTCCTTTTGCTCATAGAAAGTTTCCCACCAATCTTTGACATGGGGAACGGCTTTGAGGAGCACAAAAGTAATCTTTTCTTTATTCGAAAAGTTATGGATAGAAAAATACCCTTATAGTAGATTCCACCACTTTTCTATAGAAATTGCATCTATCTGACCTTCAAATATATGAATATCGAATTTTATTTGTACCTTGAAGGGGGCGGTGCCTCCGCTCGAAGAAGATGCATCACCTATTGGTAGACGTTGAAGGATTTGCGCGAAATTGTCCATCATCTCGTTCCTCTGTTGCGTGAGGGATTCATCAATCAACAGTTTGAAAGGATCTCCAGTCCTATCATATTTAATTTCTCCTACCATGAGAGGTCGCTTGGGCGTGTGAGACCTTTTGTCCTCAAGAGAAATAGGCTCAAGACCCAACTCTTTGTACTCTGACCTCATTAGGGACATGCATTAAGATGACAAGGAGAAGACCGCTCTGATACCATTGGTCTAGATTTTATGAGAAGAACGAAATGACTACAGATTATTAACAAGTACTTAACACAAAATAACAGAGATACAATAAAACTGGTTTTCTATTCAATAAGGAAATAAGCTGAAACTGTAAAATGCAACAGAAAACAAGCTTGTTGGAATGGTGGTGGCTTATCTCCGAGAAGAGATGTGACGATTGCGCTCATTCACAAGAAGATGATTACAATGAGGCTATGAAGGCCTTTTTACCATAAAAAAAAATGCCAAAAACCCTAGACATCCAAAAATCTAACCCTAGGAGATGAAGCGCCAAAAGTCATGTGGGTCTCGTTTGGGTAAGTTAGTACATCAACTTCTTGGGGTCGTAACTTTTGCATACAATCTCCATTTTAGGCGCATGATAGCTCGTTGCAAAGGTATCGTCAAGGAGATTCATTTTGGGGGCAATATCAAAGGAAATTGCATATTGAAAACCCTTTTTCCCAAAAAAATGTCGTTTAGAGCCTCAAAACGGCTCCGGAAGTGAAAAACTGCTAAAAATAGTAAATTACCAAAATTACCAGAAAATTGTTTTGAGACAGTTGGAAAAGGTGGGTGGCCACCGATATCCACCTGGATCATATGGTTTCCAACCTCCATCATATCTGATCAGGGTACCGGGTTCTTGGGTAGATTTTGGAAAACACTTTGGGAGAGAATGGATACCAAGTTCAAGTATTCAATTTCCTTCCATCCTCAAACTAATGGAAAAACTGAGGTAGTAAATAGGATGTTGGTGAAATTGTTGAGAGGTTAGAAAAAAAAGCATCCAAAGACTTGGGATGAGAAGTTATTCTACATTCAACACTCCTACAATAGAGCACTTCATTCTTCCACCAATAAGTCTCCTTTTGAGACTTGTTTTGGTTATTTACCTCCTTCACAGTTTGATATTATTTATAGACAACAAAAGGAATAGGAAGGACTACAAGGAGAAGAACAGAAGGAAAGCACAATCGTGGACAAGATCAGGTATATACATCTAAGGGTTCATGAGAAACTCAAGAAGATCCAGTAGTTGTAAAAAATTAGGCATGATCAACAAAGGGAGGATCATGAATTTTGTGTTGGAGATAAGGTGTGGCTCTATCTCTGTATGGAATGACTGCAAGGAGAATCAAAGAAGCTCAAGCCCCTTAGATATGGACCATTTGAGATAATTGAACAATTGAATAAGAACACCTTCAAGCCGAAACTTCCACCTTATATGCAGATCATCTCAATGGTGAACATGGAATATTTGAAGTTGTTCCAATCCTCCATGCTAGATGAGGAGGAATAACATCAAGTTTTCCCTATTTTTTAAGACCTTGCACCTCATGGACTTGAGGAGTTGAAGGAAGACATAGTTTTTCAATAAACGGAATGGACAACTAGCAAAGGCCAACAAGAAATGTGGCAGATTGGTCTCAAAGGACATACTGCAAGGAAAGCAAAGTGGTATGACAGGTACCTGATTACAAGCAAGTTACCTCATCTATCCTTGGCATCTTTTGGGGACCAAAATCCTCCCAATGGGGAGGTGTGATCCAAATCGAATATCAAAAGAACAATTGGTTATCAACACAGGATCTAATATGATCAACATAGATAATTTTTAAGGCTATGGACAAAGAAAGAGATCAATTTGTTGGCATAAAGGGCCCCATGTCATCATGATTGATTTCCATTTTTGTATGTAATGGATGTAAATTAGGGAAACATATTGTTGTATGTAAATGATTAATGATACTTTCAAGAGACCTTTCTATGTGGGAGAAAAGGTGAACAAACAAAGAAAAGAATGAGAAATGAATTGGAGATAAGTTGAAGCATTGGGGACACTTGACCTTCTAGCTATCCTCTCGGTTGACTCAGTCTTCTATAATATGTTTCCCCACAATGATAAAAGTGTTCTTTGGTTGTGAATGATGTAAGGAGGATACCCATATGTCATTGAGGAGCATATAGATGAACCAAAGAGCATGTAACTTTCCCATTGTTGAATAATAAAGAGCATGGATGAAGCTAAACGAATGTTGGTTTTCCCATTTGGGTTTCCAAGGTAAATTCTGAGTTTTGTGTGTGTTGTCATGTTTGAATTCTATTGTCTATGGCTGCAATTGTTTGTATTGTAATTTAATGAATGGTCAATGAAGTGTATTGTGATTTAATGGCTTCTTGCATACAATTTAGCAAAGAGAGATATGTGTTAGTTATGGTTTGAGCTTGCCTTAGATGAATACAGTCCCCATGGGTCAGTAAACTAGACTAACAACTATTTTACCATACCCATACATTGATTCAGAAGTTGGAAATTGACGACCCTCCTTCATGAGTCGTTGATATTTACTTGGGTGTTTCTAATTTCATTTTAAGAGACATTGGGAACATTCTCTATTTTTCTTGGGAGTTTTGCTTTTCCCAAAAGTCATATATAGACCATACTTTTCCATATGGTGTTTACAGAACATTTGTTAGTTTTCCTAGACATTTTTCTCTACTGTTGAACATCAAACTTGACTCCTGGATGTTTTTCACTTGCTGTGGGATATAAAAATTGTCCTCGACATTTTTATTGATTGTGGGATACCAGAATCTCCCCTCAAACATTTTATAATTATCGTGGAGTATCAAAATTTCCCCTCGAAGTGTTATTTTTTGTTGAAGAGTAAATTCTCCCTCTAGATAACTGTTTTGACTTATTGGTCGAATTGTTCCACTGGGTTATTTTTCCTTGCTATTTTTGGTCATTTTCCTCATCCATATTTATCCGACACCGATGTCTAGTTGAATAGATTTACTCTCATTTCGACTAGGGTGTTCATTGGGTCAATTCATCTCCCTTGGTCAACCAGACAGTGGTCGAATTGACTTGCGGTCAATTTGTTGGTCAATTTATTGAGCAGTCTTCTGGGTGGTCGACTATCCTTTCACTCACTTGACCCGACTAGCAGAGAATCCTACCAATCTCTCATTTCTCAACATGACTTGTGGGTGGTTGAACGAATTGTTATTGGACTGAATTAATTGATTGGTTTAGTGTGTGGAGTTTTTGTTAGCTGGTGAGAGCCGAGGTTATTTTTCTTATTGCAGTGGTGTTCCATGCTGGTGAGACAGATAGGTTATGAGCCCTTTCTTTATATGTCAATTCACTTTAATGTCAGTTTCAGGTTTCCCTTGGTAACAGATCGCATACTCTATTGTTCCATGCATGTATCTAAACACTCTCTTGATAACAATCCATTTCTCTTTCCATGGTGTCAACATGTACCTGCTCAAAAATTAGACTAACAAAAACACTGGCATAGGGAACATGTGCCATGTCCTATGTTTCTTCTTGTGTCTTTAGACATTGTTTAGTAGTTAGTTTTACCTCTACGGTAATAGGTACCTTTTATAGTTTACATTCCTGCATGTTGAAACATTTTAAGACAATTTAAATGTACTTCCTTTGATTTAACCAAAGTTTTCTAAATTTAAAATCTCTCTTAATATCCATTCCCAAAATGAATTTAGAAGCATCGAGATCCTTCATGTTGAACCTAGAGGATATATGCATATTTTCCTCCTTTATTACATTCATGTTGTTTCCAACCAATAACTTGTCATCAACATAAAACGCTACATAGATGAAACAATTTCTTTCTTTCTTGGAATACACATAGTGATCATCCTTTCTTCTCACAGATCCCAAACTAAGTATGTAAGTGTAGAAATTTTGGTACCAAATCCTTGGGGATTGCTTTATAACATAAAGGGATCTCTTCAACTTGCACACTATCTCTTTCTTTCCCTTTACTGCAAATCCTTTTGGCTATTTCATGTACATTTCTTCTTCTAGGTCCACATGTAGGAACATTTTCTTCACATCCATTTTCTCTATCTCAAGATCAAATTATGCAGCCATAGACATCGCTACTCTAATGGAAATCAATTTTGTAACAGGAGAGAAAATCTCACCGAAGTTGACTCCCTCGACTTAGGAATACCCTTTTGCTACTAGTCGAGCTTTGTATTTATCAATTTGAATTGTCGTGTTCAACATCTTCTTGAACACCCACTTTATACCAATGGGTTTCCTTCTATTAGGTATCTCAACCAAATCATATGTCTCATTCTTATGCGAATATTCCATTTCATCAATCATGGCCTCTTTCCAGAGTCTACCATTTGTTGAGTTGACTTCCTCCCTAACTGATCTAGGCTCATCATCAGTGGAATATAACACAAATGTAGAATGGAAATCAAGTGGGATATACCTTTCATCTTGTTTCCTTACTCGTCTAAACCTCCTTGCAACTAGAGTATGTAGTTCCACCTCTTCATCTAATTATGTCGACTTGTCTGAATCATGTTCCTCATTCCTTAGTTCAGACACCAGTTTCTCTGGTTCTTTCTCCCTTTGAGCCTCTTCAATCCTAGTACCTCTGAATTCCTTGGAGATCGCATCTCAACTTTAAATTGTTTTCCTCATCACTTGATCCGACAACTTACATCCTTTCATTCCATCCTTATAACCGATAAAAATGCACTTGAATGCCTTATTGTCCATCTTGTTCCTCTTTTCCTTGGGAACATGTGCAAATGAATCACAACCAAATACTCTAATATGTGAGAGAGAAGGTTTCTTACCAAACCTTAACTCATTTGGAGTCGAGTCGACTAGCATTAATGAAAGAGATCTATTTTCCATATAATAGGTAGTGTAGACTACCTCTGCCCATAATTCTTGTGCTATCCCAATACCATTGAGCATGCTCCTTACCTTTTCCATCAACATCATGTTCATTATTTTAGAAACTCCATTTTGGTGAGGGGTGTAAGGAGTGGTATTTGGCGTGTTATGACACATTTCTTACTGAACTTCTCAAACTCCTTAACACAAAATTCACCTCCATTGTCAGTTCTCAACACCTTGATCTTCTTATCTATCTGGTTTTCCACATGAGATTTAAACTCTTTGAATTGATCGAAAACCTATGATTTATTCTCAAGAAATACAACCATGTCTTCTTAGAGAAATCATTTATGAAGGAGACATAATACAAATATCCTCCTAGTGATGGGACTAATATAGGCCCAAACACATCACTATGTATTAATTTTAGAATCCCTTTTTCCCTTGTAGCTCCATATGGAAATCTCATATGATTATGTTTTCCATAGATGCAATATTCATGGAAATCAACTTCCAAAGCACAATTAGGGAAACGATTGACCATACCTTTGATGTACATAGATCGAAGTCCCTTTTCCCCAATATGTCCCATCCTATGATGCCATAACATGGTCTGGTCAACTAGACAAGGAACAGTCGAGTCAGTCACAGTTAAGTCAACCTCAAGAACAATAATATTGTTACATCCAGTCAATTCGACATTCCCCAACAACTTGTACAGTGTTCCAATCCAAACTCCTCTCATCAATACCATCACTCCCCTAGCCATTTTGTATGAATCCCTCTCAAATATAGTGTGCACACCTGCATCACTCATTGTTCTAATATATATGAGATTTCTTCCCAAACTTGGAATATCTATCACTCTTAGAAGGGTTCTACTCCTCCCATCCTTTAGTCTTAGTCAAATTCTACCTCGTCCAACAATATCGGTTGTCGAATCATCTCCCAGAAACACATCTCCTCCTTTATATCTTCATATTCACAAAACCATTCCCAATGAGGTGTCATATAATAAGATGCACCTGATTTGATCAACCAAACATCATGATATGATTGTGTATTTGTCGACGTCAAGTACACATCTCCACCTTTTTTTGAAGAAGTCTTTCTCTCAATCAACTGCTTCTCGTCGGATCCTTGACTATTCTCAATCACTTTCGACTTGCAGTCCCTTTTGTGATTCCCAACTTTACTTCACTTCCAACATATTCTCATCGAATGAATTGGGGGTTTAGATATTCCCCTTGACTTAGGATTTCTACTGGAGCATTTACCTTTTCCTTTGTTGACTGATCGACCTTTCACCACCAAGTCATCCTTGGTCAATCCTTCCATGTTCTTCTACCTCATTTCCTATGAAAGAAAAGATGAAACCACATATTCAATCATTAATGTGATTGAATTACTTGCAATAGCCATGACTAGACTATCCCATGAATCTAAAAAAGAACACAATAGGATGATACATTTCTCCTCCTCAGTGATTTTAATATCGATATACAATAACTAACTTATCATGGTATTGAATGCATTATTCTGCTTTGTAACCAAGATACCATCACGCATTCTCAGAAGATACATATTCTTTCGAAGAAACAACTTACTTACCAGGGATTTCAATCGGTACAATTTCCCCAACTTATCCCATAGTTTCTTTACAGTGTCTTCACCTGAGACATTCAACAATACCAAATATGCAAGCCATGGTTATATCATAGTCCTCACCTTCCTGCCAATTTTATCCCAATCTTCCTTTGACATGCCCATCAAAATTATTCCAAGATCCACAATGAGCCATTTTTCTTGATATACAAGGAGATATTCTATTTTAAGATTCCACAACTCAAAATTCTAGCCATTAAACTTTTTCAATCTCAATCCTAGAATTTCTTGCCATTATTTCAAGAAAAAATCGTGGCCTTACAACTACTACTGGATCTAGGTTTAGAACAGATCCAAGAACGAGTCGAACCCTCAGTGACAAAGGCGTTCCTCTGAAGCTAATATCTACTCTTATTCATATCTCCTCAACCTTTCTCTGATACCAAATGTAGAGAAACTAAACCAACCAGGAGGAGAGAAGATAACATTAAACATAAAGTAAAGCAATGGTAATTGCACACAGTACACATAGATTTACCCTAGAAACCCTTAACCAAGAAAACCAACAATTCTTTAACGTCTCTCGCTCCTTTATGGTCTTATTCATTCACCAAATACAGAGTTACATGATTAACCTCAGTCCACACCTAAGACACAATTCATCATCCTACTCCCTTGCTTTAACACAAGAACAACTCTATAACCATTTGGCTTGCATCTTCAATACCATCACAGACTCACGAATCTCTCTACCGAGGCACAAGATACAATACTCTTGTTTAGGCGAGGACTAGATATATCCTCATTAAAGCATTATCAAATCTCACTAAGATATATGAGATAGGCGAGATTATCACCTTGGGCTTATAGCATATCCAAAAATATTAATCATCCCTCAAGAAATAATTTATTTGGCATGATGCTATTATGAAATTTGTGTGCTTTGTTGTTAAAAGAATTTAAAAATAGAAAAAATTCTTGTAAATAAGGTTTATAACAATTGAATAAATAAACACAAGATAAAATACATCTGAAAAATCAGTAGACGACAAGTCTCAAATTGAGAATTAATCATAAAATGATTTTATTGATATCTTTTCTAAGTTACAACCAAGTTTATCTTGACAAACCCCTACGAGGGTTTGGACCAAAATTAGACTTAGAAATCTAAGATGTAATTTTAAATCATACATAGACAACTGGTGACTCAAAAAGACTAAGACTGAAAATAAACTAGATCAATCCAAGCTACAAGCGCATCATAATATTGATTTTGAAAAATAACATCAATCAACACTGAAACTGAATTCAAAACTTCTAATTAAAACTAAATAGACTATCAAGATGAATGAATTACCTTTGGAGCATGTCAAAATTCTATGCTTCCTAGTCCTTTATTTAGCCACCTTTAGACTAATTGTTCTATGAAAAAAATCATAAATGAATGAATGAATAAGTATTCTCACTTGAGGCAAGAGAAAACCTTATCAGAAGTATCTCTCTCTACTTTCCGATGTCCTATTTGTCCTTTCTCTCTTCCTTGTATTCTTCAAAAATTAGTTCAAGTGGTTCAACTACCTTTTATTATGAAGTTAAATCATTTTAGTTAAGATAGGACAACTTTATTTAGGATAAGGATAAATAATCAATAATAATTAATAGGTGGGGCCCCTATATGTCTCTATTTATTTTATTTTCAACATTCCCTTGTTTCTCCACATTTTACTCATATATCATGCATATATCAACATCAAAATAAATATAAAAAACAATCAATGTAATCATGCCACATCATAAAAAACACGTTTATCTCCCAAAACATCATAAAGGCATGATATAAAAGTTTTTCAAAAAATAATATCATATATGTTGTCCCAAAAATATGTCTGGAATGTCAAAGTGGAAGAGTTATGACATCATAAAATAAAATAAAAAATAATATTTTTTGTTTGAAGTAGACTCCCTTTGTCTACTTCCTTCTGAGAGTGTTTCCATGTGCTTAAGTAAATCCACGTCAGTATATTTGTTTTCCTCAACTTTTGACATCTCATGGTGCATGTCATCAAATGTTATTTTCCTTATATTATCTTCAAAATTGATAGGGAGAGTCTTGACAATGTAGGAGGAGGTCTCAAATGAATCATAGCTAACAAAAATGGCAGACCACTTTCCTTTATCTGGTTGTGGTTCAAGGGATAATGCTTTATAATTTTTGGGAATTTGAAAAAAATTGTGCATGAGAAGTTGCAAAATCAAGAGGTTGTATAGGCTATAAAGAGGGAGGATATGGAAATGACATATTGGGATAATTGACTACACCTAAAGGAGGATTAGTAGGTACATTTTCCAATCCATGATTGGTTAGTGGCATATGGTGTGGCTCAAGAAATTCATATATGCTTAGGTGCGGTTCCATAGGAGGAATAAAAGGTGCCTAAGGTGACTGGAAAGAAGTGTGGCCAGTAAGGTTCAAATAGATGGTTTGAACTAGTTGATTGAATTCCTCCAAATTGGACTCAAAATGGATGGAGAAACTCATTCTTTTGTTTCTGCCTCTTTTCCCAAATGCATTAGGAATACTACCTATGTTTCCTATGTTACCCTTGTTACCAGAACGATTGCTTCCACAACTGAAGAAACTCATCTATATTGAATCAATGACACAATTAGTAGAAGGGTGGCCAACGAGGTTCAAATATCCGGTTTGAACCATCTGATTGAATTCCTCCGAATTGACATCAAAATGGATGGAGAACCCCATTATTTTGTTTATTCCTCTTTGCCCAAATGCATTAGGAATTCTACCTCTATTTCCTTCGTTACCCATGTTATCAGAACAATTGTTTCCACGACTGAAGAAACTCATCTATATTGCATCAATGACCCAATTTGTGTGTGTGTGTGTGTGTGTGTGCAAGTTACAATATGTTAATCATCAAATACTATTTTTCTTTCAAAATAATTTAACATGGATCAGAAATGACAAAGAAATCAAACATGCCAAGGGAATATGAAAGGGAATAATGAAAACATGGAAGAGTATTATAAGTTTCCCTTTCTCTTCTTGTTGTTCTATCATTCCAACTATGCATTCTTTACCAAATTCCTCAATATAATTAGTCACTAATCTCTTTGAACATGGGAAATGAATGGGATGAAATTATAAATTATAAAGGAGTACTGAAAAGGGATTTGTAACTTATGAAAAATGTTATATATGTCAAGAATGCATGATAATATACATGTTCTCAATCCACTTCAATCAACTCTATTCATAACTTGTATCCTCTTCATTTGCATAAGGTTCATATCAACATACTTTATAAACCATTTTTCATCATTCAAATCTTCCTGGACATTTCATTTATCCATACAATATCTACAAACAATTCTCTAAAAATAGTAAGTTGCTCATACATCATCCTGCTAATTATAACAATGTCATGTAAGACTAGTTTTTTTACAAGTGCTCTTAAAAAGTTTATTATAATCAATTATATCAACATGGGGAGTTATTTCATGATTTTTTTAATGAAAATTGTTTTGGGATAATCTGGAATAACTTCTAAAAAGTGGTATAAGATGAGGGGAAAATGCCCCGTTTACATAAAAAACAAAGAAACTTTAAATCTATATATCAAACCTTCAATCCTTTTTTTCCATATATACATTGCATTTTATCCCATAGTTTGAACATTTACTATCAAATTAATAGGTATAACCAATATTTTTTAATGCAGACCCAATTATCAAAGCTTTAATATTGTTCTAGGTTCATTGTAAAATATGAATTGAAATAGTCAAGACCAGAGCATGAATAGAAGCAAGTGAGTTTGCTCAAGATAAATCTTACTTTTAGGCCATGTCAGTTATTCCAACTAGGATTTCAAGGAGATGTCATGGCTAACAAAGGCACACAGTGCTTACAACAATTCACCCAAAAGTGGCCATATCATTTATTTCAAATTAAACATGACAGGCATAAACATAGACGGGGTTCGAAACCATATAACCAAGCAACCAAATAAAGTAACACTCTTTTAAGAATAGAGTTTATCAACCAAGATTTGAACCCAATTCTCATACATATCGACTATAATCATTGCTTGGTTTTGTAAGTAATGAGAGAACAAACAGTTCATATAAATTCTTGAATTCAATCCAAACAATTACCATTTTAATATTACCATGAGTTCAAACCATATAACCAGACAATAATATAGTATTCTCCAACTCAAATTCGAATTTGAAACCCCATCTTGGAAACCACATAATCATTGCTTGGTTTCGAAACAATATGATAAGGAGCAACTCTTGTAGACTCTTAAACTTAATCCAAAATCAATGGTCATGAGTTCGAAACTGGTCTTAGTTTCAATGAGAAATAAGAGGTGACACATAACAATTCTAGTTGAGTAGGCAAGGAAAGAGAAAACAATGATATCCATGATATGGATATAGGTTCAAAACCCAAAGTAACCAAGTTCAATCCAAAACATTTGTTAGCCACAAACTAAAACAAACAAATTGCACATCAATCTAATACCCAATCCAAAATCCATTAAGGTCGTGGGTTCAAAACACAGTTCTGACTCAACAAAGACAAAACATTTTAATGTGTGTATATTTATACATTGTGTGTATAAAAAAATGTAAACTTATCCATTCAAGAATAGAACACAACTGTGTGTATACTTATACACATATTAAACTTCGAACCTAGAACTCAAACAACGCAAGACCTTCATCCAATATGAACAGTGAGGCTCGAAACTATGTTTCTCTCAGTAAAATGAAGGATTTTTTAAGGCTGGTAAGTCAGACAATAAGAAATATATTACAAGAACTTGAACCTAGGTCGCAATTCACATTTATATCAAATGGATTTAGCTCCAATAGCCATAATTGATAAATATTCAACGGAATGGAAAGTAAAGTAATGCGTGGAGAGAGGAAAAAATTCAATACAAATTATTTCATTTTATTTAAACAAAAACCCTTGAACAATTATTCCATTAAGAGGGAAAAACGGAGAGAGAGAGAAAGATAAACACACTCAAAACCATTCAAGAACCAGATATGTTACTAAATTATTACTTCATAAAATGCATGCATAAGATGCTCAACAAATTGATGAATACATACCTAGGCTTGTTTCATTTTTATACCAAGGTTGGGCGAGAAACAATTGCTACAACTTCCAGGAGAAGGTTTTTTAGGTTATCTTAAGCTCTTCCTTCTTTACAGTCCCGATAGAACAATAATGACCCAAAACCAAGGAAAATGAAGTGGTAAATCACAAGGGTATCAGATTAATTTCCCACATACTTGTTAATTGAATGCATGGCCAACCCATCACATTGGCCTCCAAACCCTAACTCATATGTGCATGCCACTTCAACATTTCAAACTATTCACATGATATTTTAACAAATACACCATATATCTCATGCCACATAAACCAATCATAGGGTTGATACCATATTCCATGTCAGCTCGTAATCATGTGCTCAAACACCTTTTAACCATTTCCATAAACCTTGTCACTCCATTATCATAACTAATAAATTTGGCACATATACTCAGGAGAATAGGGTAAGGAATATTTTGATTCCACATTCAATCATATGCAATATATGCTATATATTTTATGCTATCCAAAAAACCCAAGTTTTATACCAATGCGCCACCTCGTATATAAAACCAAAGTTTCAAACATTTTCTCCATAGGTTTAATACCTATAACATTTAAACATAACCTTTGTTCATCGCCATTTAGCAACACAAAACCAATGTGAGTTTGTAAAGTCAATCCATTCACATGATATAACCCGTTATTCATACTTATGAATTTATAACAAGATTTTGCATAAGTATGAAAACCGTCATATGTATATGGATTAATACACCATGCTTTGGCCCTCATACCTTGTCTTTTGCATGTATATCAAAATTATATAGGTAATATAAATTGTAAAGTTTATATGTCTTGAATTCATGAGTACTGAATGTGATTATAAATTTTTTTGTGCGTGTAATCATAGGAATAGGGAAACACATTTTGCAAGTGTCATGTCACAAAAGGTTGAAGAATGAAGAGAATAAAGTATCACTTTCATGCACCGAACTGAAGTGAAAGAAACCATATCATCATCTAATCATGCCAAGAATCATACACGCCATAACTTTTGAAGCTTCATCGTAATACCACTAATATGAAAATATGTAAGTGTGCTGAGGAAGATGCTTGAAAATAGTCATTTATATGTTTTCTTCCAGGGGACCCCACCTATTAATAGTATATCATAAATGTATAGATAGGCCTTGCAATCATTTGCAGGTTTTTAATAATAGGTGATGAGATTTTGATTCAACAACTCTCTCTAAACTGAGAGTTTACAAGAACTTAACCTTATATAGCAATACACAACTCCATATTAATAGGCATTTACAACATGTAAAACCCTAATTCATGGCACCCAAAATGATTACAGATCCATGAATATGATTGGTTGTGATCCCGCGAAACTTGGGATTTTTTTTAAAGTTTCAACCACCAGTCGAATACTAGTCAGCTACAAACCAATGAACTACCAGTCAGATACCAATTGACCATCCAGTCGATCTCCAGTTGGTTAACCTTTCTACCTCCAGTCGGATACCAGTAGACTTATCTTGTTGACCTCCAATCAACATGTCTTGTCGACCATATACTTGACTTAACCATCCAGTTGATTCATTCCCCAGTCGATCATCCTTGACTAGCCAGTCGATTAGACCAAGTTTCCACTGCAAATAATATAACAACCCAACAATATCCAGTCATATAGAAAAACATGGATACTAGAACATCACATGACCAAGTGCAATGTTATCTCTCTATGATAAAAACAAGTATACCAAGAAAAACACCATCAATGAACCTAACACATCATCCATGTCAATGACAATCCAAGGAACTAAGTGAAGACCAACAAACCCTATTCCATCGAAATCTCCATCAACTGGTAGAATATGTCTTTGTGATGAAAATCACAAGGGTAGTGAACATTTCACTATTGTAGGCCTCATGCAAAATGAAAGATAAAAATTAGCTCCAACTCGAGGACATGTGATCTTATTGGGAGTGCATGAGTACTTAAGAATCTTGGATTGTTCCTACTATGAATGACCACCTAAATCAAGAAAAACATGTGGCGAGATGGATCCATATCAACATCCCTAAACACCACATCACAAGTCTGTATAGTCCATACATCAAATATAAATCAAAATTGGCTTTACAAAATAAGGAATAAGCCAACAATGCCAAATAAAAACATAAAATAAAATCTAATGATCACATGTTGAGCGTATTCATGCTACTCTAATGCTCAAGGGAACTTATTCTTTCTCCTACCCTACTCTAACATAGGACAATGAGCATGCTAGGTGAAATCATAAATCCAATGCAACCATCTTAGCATATAATCAATGTCATGACCTCTTCCCTTGTGTTTGGTGACCAACCAAAACAAGGATACATCAAATGTGAAATACATACATGCTGGAATCTATATGGGATGATGGCTGGAATAAAACATGAAAACATGAACATCATCAAACTCATTCCAAGAATGGCATGCACCACTACAAGCCTCCTCTATCCAAGCTTGGATGGAGCTCTTATAATTATCATTTCTACAACAAAACTCACAAGATGATCCCTTATCATTCCTTGCAACATCATCATCACCTCCCTTAAGAAACAAAGGCTTAAGGGGATATACAAAATCACTCAAAATGGCATAGCTACCCTCCAACTAAGATGTATATGATATGCGAAAGAAAATTTTAGTTTTATAAAAAGATATTAGGACCACATCTATGGCTTGAAATCCTCCTTTTGATGGTTGGGATGTTTTTCAATACAACTCATCATGAAAGGTTTTCTACCCCATACAATATTTTTCATCAAAAATACCATTTTCAGTCGCAAGTGCATGCAAAAGAGAAGAACATCAATAAATAGGTGGTTCAAAATTTTTGCAATCAAAATCTTGTTGTACCATACAATTTCCAGCCCCCAAAATGCATTTTCCAATCATGAAATCATGCATTATTTCACCAATATATAAGGAAGAAGACATATAGAAAATTTCTACATTTTTAGTATCAAAAATATATTCCTTATGTCGGGGAAAATCAGCATTGGAACTCATGTGAAATGGCTAAAAATATTGCAACAAATACACCCTACGAGTGAGAGTCCATGGCTGAAACAAATCTGCACAAATATGCACAAATATCTTCACAAGGCTGCAAAAATCTGCATCATAAATAGGGGTACATGGCTGGAAAATATCATGAAAATTTTCTGAATTTACCTCCTTTATATTAGTCTGTCCATAGACCTAAGAATATATAATTTCTTCCATATACACATCACTATATGCATCATAAATAGGATATCCATATTTATTCCAATAATCATCACTCCTATCATGAGAAAAAACCTGAAAGATAATGTCTATAACTTCATGCCCTAGGGTTATCCATCTCAATATCATAACAAGAGAGATCATCAACTTCAAAAATTTGAGAAGGTGTCAAGTTTACAAAACCCTCAACTTCATGAGGAGGAGAGATGGATGCATGTGTGCTCTCACCATAAAATTCCTCTTCATGTTTTTCAATGGGAACATAAGGTGCTTATTCATGTACTTGAGTATTTTCTTCTTCAATTCTTTCTTCTTGTTCCTTGTCTTTAATGGAGATAGGAGAAGAGTCTTTATCAATATATTCCTTAAGTGGAAGTGAAACAATATCTTCAATGGCTTCATCATCTTCTTCAATAGGAGAATGAAGTGATTCTTAAGGAATCTCTTCAGCAATGCTTTTTGTTGATGATTACAGCTTCGTGAGACATCCTCCAGGACACAGACTGACTGAGTCAGCCTGTGAGAGAGCCCATGAGTTGGGTGTGCCCATAAGATGGGTGTGTCATTCCTCTCTAAGACTGAGACGGAATGTTGTGTGCCCCTGTATGGGGTGAGGATTCCCATGATATGGGTGTATCGATGTTTGTGCCCCTGTGTGGGGTCAGAATTCCCATGAGATGAGTGTGTCGATGTGTGTGCCCATGTGTGGGTGAGCATGCCCATGAGATGGGTGTGTCATTTGAGATGAAATGATTTGTAAGCCTGTGAGGGGTGAAGGTGCCCATGTGATGGGTGTATCGTTCTCCTCCATGTAGATTTGAGATGATGTGGTACTCCAAATGATTCTCCCATGAGACTCAGTGAGATAGAGATTTGTTGAGTAGGATGTCCCTGTGGATGAGCATAGGTGGGCGTGCCCCTAGTGGCTAAGAACTAGTGGATGTGTGAGATCCATTGCTATATTGTATAAGAGTAATATTTAACTGTAACCCTAATTGTGATGTAAAGGGTACAGGTCGGCCCCACCATAAAGTGAAAGATAATTATTGTAAAAGATAATTTATATTGTAATTATTAATTATATTCTAAGTTATTTAGGTCGGCCCTGTTGTGCCAATATACACCACTTTTGATGTGTCTAGTATAGTATAAATAAAGGTGATTTACCCATTGAGGAAACACAACACACATGTGATTTTGGAAATTTCAGCAAGTACATATTCTAGGGCTGAAGGGCGCACCTCTCTTGGGCGCTAGCTTCATGCTTTTTGAGAGCACCCTTTTGTGTGCTAGATCTATGGTGTGGAACGTCTTTCTCTTAAGAATATGGCAAAGGATTGTTGGGTTTTCTTCCCTTGTTGAGAAGGTTTTCCCAGGATATTTCTTTTGTTCTTGTGCATGGTATTTCTTCTTGTGATCTTGGTTATTACAACAATTGCCAATGGTGTAGCTGCATTTGTTTATGGTTCAAGTAAATTCTAAAATTGAAATAAACTTCATGCTTGAGCCTATCATAGTGAAAATTCAACATGGTATCAGAGCCTAGGTCTTGAAGAACCCAATGCACAAGCTTCAAGCAAGACATCCTCTCACTTTTGCAAAACCGTATGGCCCTCCTAGGGTTTCCAGAAAATTTGTACGACCCTCTCTTCTTGGGTGTTTCAACACCTTAAACTTCGACGTTGGGGATTAAAATTATATAGGAGTGTACGACCTCCTTCAACGCACCTCCAACAAGCTTCATATTTCATTTCCGAGCATTTTGGATTTTTGGCCCTAGGGTTTCCCAATTTTTTGCATAAAATTTAGATCTAGGGTTTATGCAACTCATTGAAGGAGATTTTCAACTCACCAGTGTTCTTATGACTTTCAAGGCTTATTGTTGGAAGTCATAATCCCAACAAAACCTAATTTTGCTAGCCTATCCTAGCCGTTAGGTTTTCTATCCAAGTTGGAAAGGGTTTGTGAAGAATCTGAAAATATGATGAACAAAACCTTGATGGAAGATAGGCTTGATGGATCAAGCAACTTCAGTTCCTGGAAGTCAAGACTTCAGGTCACCCTTGAAGAGGAAAAATTATTGTGGGTGATACAAAAAAAAAGGGTTTACCAGAGACAACTATTGATGAAGAGAAGGAAGAAAGGAAGGAAGATGACATCAAGGCAAGGAAGATAATCATCTACTCAAGCTCTTACATTGAAGGATCAACTTCAAAATATCAAGATGACAAAACGTGACATTATTGCTATCTTCTTCATGAACATGTCAAAGATTAGAGATCAGCTAGGTGCCAAATGGAGAAATCATATCATTATTCTCAGGTATGCACTTGTATATATTATTTGTATCAATGTCAAGAGGGTACTCGCAGGAGGAAGGAACCTTTGTTGCAATCATGGATCTAGCGGGATCTCAGTGCATTCAGAGGAATAACACACTGGAAGTGAAGACTCCAATTTTGATTGTTTTAATTATCATGCCTCTAACCTACATTTCTAAGTTTTTTACATTACAAGTAGGTGTTGTAGTTGTGACAACAATCCTTAAATTGTTTTGATTCTAGATATGTACTCATTAGTCTCCTCTAGGAGATATTTTTGTCTTATTTCCTTTCATTTTTTCCAGGAAGGTTAACAACAAAGGAAGATGTTTATCCTTCAGACTTCAGAGGGAGTCAAAACTATTTGAGAAGGAGGAAGAAAATAACCATCATTGAAGAAACCAAAGAAATGATACATTATCAACATCTACCTATGACTCTATGGGAAGAAGCATACATGACAACAGTATATGGTCAGGACAGAAGTCCTCGCCAGATTTTGAAGAACATAAATCCCGAAGAAGACTTCACCGGAGTGAAGCTTGATATTGGACACTTCAGGATATTTGGGTGCCTAGTATACTTTCATGTACCCAAAGAGAAGAGGTCCAAGATAGACCCTTCAGGGAGAAAGAGTACATTTATCGGATACCGTGAATCTTCGAAGGCATACTGAATCTACATCCCTGGTCAGAGACAGTTTGAGGTGAGTAGAGATGTCATCTTTGAAGAAGATATATCCTTTTGAATATCCATAGAATCTCAAATGGAGAGTGACAGTGAGACAATACCTTCTCCTCCTTCATGATTTCAGAGGGATACAACCATTATTCTAGTTGATCCAGCTGTTTGAGTTGATCAAGTTGCTCCAATTGATATTCCCAGAGACATTGTAGTAGGCCATAAAAGTCTTGTCTGGGCTTGACAAAATCTACAAGAGGTAGAGGGACATGCGGCTCCTCAAGGAACATTTCGAGAGAGCAAGAGACCAAAGAGACTTTCAAGCTACTTTTCAACCATGAGTCGCATTATTAATTTTGAGCCTTCTTGTCATGGAGAAGCGACAGGTGAGAAGGTATGGAAAGATTCCATGACAAAAGAATATCAGTCCATCCTGAAGAATGACCTGTGGTATATTGTTCCAAGACCAGAAGGGAAGTCTGTAGTGACTTCCAAGTAGATCTATAAGATCAATCATGCAACGGATGGAAATGTCGAGAAATAAAAAATGATATTTGTAGCCAGAGGAGTCTCACAAGTAGATGGAGTTGATTATGATGAGACATTTTATTTAGTAGCCCAATACACTTCCATCTATACTATCATTGCACTAGCTACATCCATGAGTTGGAAACTACATCAGATGGATGTAAAGACATCCTTTCATAATGATGAGATTGAGAAAGAAGTTTATATCGAGCAGCCAGAAGGATTTGTGATACACAACGAGAAATATCATGTGTGCAGGTTGAAGAAATCCCTGTATGAACTAAAGCAAGCACTTTGTGCTTGGTATGAGAAAAAGGATGGATTCTTGATGAGTTTGGTCTTCAGCAAGAGTGTTGTTGATCCAAACCTATATTATCATATTTTTGGTAACGAGTGCCTAATCTTGGTCCTGTATGTGAATGACTTATTCCTTACTAGTTCAAAAAGACTTATTGTTGAATGCAAGCAAGCATTAACTTCTGAATTCGAGATGAAGGATATGGGTATGATGCACTACTTCTTGGGACTAGAAGCATAGCAGAGGATTGATGATATTTTTTTGAGTCAAGGAAAATATACAATGGAGATATTAAATAAATTCAGTATGACAGAGTGAAAATCCATGCATACATCGATGGTGATGGATTTGAAGAAAATGAATGATGCTTCTACTGATTCAGGCAAGATTGATCCACATTTGTACCGATAGCTGATTGGATCATTGATGTATCTGGTTAACACCAGACCTAATATATGTTATGCAGTGAATGCACTTAGTCAGTTCATGAGTCAGCCGATACAGACTCACTAGATAGCAGTGAAGCATGTATTGAGATATCTACGAGGCACAGTTAGATATGGCCGGAGATATGCCTCCAGTGTAGACTTGAGTTTGTAGGGATATACTGATGTGGATTGGGAAAGGAGTGTAGTGGACCGGAAGAGCACATTTGGTTGTTGTTTTAAATTGGGTTCTGCCATGGTTTCCTGGTGCAGTAGGAAACAAAGCTCTGTGGCCTTGAGTACCACATAAGCAGAGAATATAGCATTGAGTGTGGTAGTTCGTGAATCAGCGTGGCTTTGCAAGCTCCTAACAGATTTATTTGATAATGAGATGGATCCTACCATTATTCATTGTGATAACTAGAGTTGTGTGAAGCTCTCTAAGAACCTTGTGTTTCACGATAGATTGAAACACATTGAGATAAAATATCATTATATCAGAGACATGGTGCAGAGGAAATCAGTACACGTACAATACCTTCCTACACATGAGCAAATTGCAGATATCTTCACCAAACCTCTTGCCAAGATGAAGTTCGAGTACTTTCATGAGAGACTTGGCCTGGTGGAGAATTCCTCCCTAGCTGAGAGGGAGTGTTGATGATTACAGCTTCGTGAGACATCCTCCAAGAAATAGACTGAGTTATTCGACCTGTGAGAGAGCCCATGAGTTGGGTGTGCCCATGATATGGGTCTGTCATTCCTCTCTGAGACTGAGATGGATTGTTGTGTGCCCATGTATGGGGTGAGGATGCCCATGAGATGGGTGTTTCAATGTGTGTGCCCCTGTGTGGGGTGAGAATGCCCATGAGATGGGTGTGTCGATGTGTGTGCCCATGTGTGGGTGAGGATTCCCATGAGATGGGTGTTTTGTTTGAAATGAAATGATGTGTACCCATGTGAGGGGTGAAGGTTCCCATGTGATGGGTGTATCATTCTCCTCTATGTAGAGAGTTGAGACGATGTGGTACTCCAGATGATTCTCCTATGAGACTCAGTGAGGTAGAGATCCGTTGAGTAGGACGTCCCTATGGCTGAGCACTGGTGGGCGTGCCCCTAATGGATGAGCACTAATGGGTGTGTGAGATCCCTTGCTATATTTTCTAAGAGTAAGATTTACCTGTAACCCTAATTGTGATGTAAAGGGTACAGGTCGGCCCTACCATAAAGTGAAAGATAATTATTGTAAAAGATAATTAATATTGTAATTATTAATTATATTCTGAGTTATTGAGGTAATCCTTGTTGTGTTAATAGACACCACTTTTGATGTGTCCATTCTAGTATAAATAAAGGTGATTTCCCCATTGAGGAAACACAACACACACGTGATTTTGGAAATTTCAGCAAGTACATATTCTAGGGTTGAAGTGTGCACCTCTCTTGGGTGCTAGCTTCTTGGTTTTTGAGAGCACCCTTTTGTGTGTTAGGTCTATGGTGTGGGAGGTATTTCTCTTGAGAATATAGCAAAGGATTGTTGGGTTTTCTTCCCTTGTTGAGAAGGGTTTCCTAGGATATTTCTTGTGTTCTTATGCATGGAATTTATTCTTTTGATCTTGGTTATTACAACAATTTTCAATGGTGTAGTTGCATTTGTTTATGGTTCAAGTAAATGCTAAAATTGAAATAAACTTCATTCTTGAGCCTAGCATAGTGAAAATTCAAAACTTTCTTCATAATTTTCAAAATGAAAATGAGGTTCTCCTTTAACAAGGTCTTGATTTTCCACATTATACTTTTGTTATGCCTCAAACAACTAAAATAGCATAGAGGGAGAGAGAGAAGTAACTCCACACCTTGAGAAAGAGAAACAAATGAATATGAAGTCTCTTTAAGGAGGCAACCTCCTTTTACAATAGAACAAATGTACAATATGAGATGATCCTAGAAATAGGTCTCCTTGGTGTATATATAAGAGACCAAGGGTACAATTACAATTAAAATATATAGCTGAAAATACTAATATAACAATAGAAATACAACAAATCGATATCTAAGGCTTTACATGGGGCTTTGTCCAGGATATTAACATGCCCCTCACCTTCAAACAAGTGTTTCTCTCAACACTTGATTAGATGTGGATGTTTTTGCATGAAGAAATCATCTTCTCATGTCACTTATTCTATTGGTAGGTTCTCTTACTTGGTGAGGTACTAAGTAATTGCTCGATTTTGCATCTACTTAACCCTTGTTTCAAGGATTGTTTCTGGTTCTAGTATGATTTTCCCTTCTTCATTGATCTTTGGTAAAATAGTTTAAAATCGGATCTTATCACCAATTACCTTCTTTAAGGAATAAACATGGAAGACTAGATGTACATGTAAATATGGAGGTAACTCCAATTCGTAAGCCATATTTCCAATCCTCTGCAACACCTTATAGGGACCATAATACTTGGGTACTAATTTATCGTCCTTATTTTGTTGCTTGAGAGACATATGTTTCTATGGTTGTAGCCTCAAACATACCCAATCCCCCACTTCAAATTCCCTTTGGTTGTGATGTTGATTTTTGTTTGTTGCTTCATCCTATTTTGTGTTGTAACCAAGTTTTCCTTGAATGGTTTGATAACCTCTTGTTGGTGCTCTATGTGGTCCTTCCATGCTTGAACCTTGGCTTGACCTTTCAAGGGTGATGTGATGGATGGAGGATGATATCCATAAATTTCCATAAAATGGGGACATTTTTATGAAGTATTGAAGGATGTGTTGTACCACCATTCCGCCAAGGGAAACCACTTGGCCCATTGTGTTTATTTATTAGATGTAAAACAATTAATATACCCTTATAGACATTTATTCACAATCTCAGTTTTCCCGTTGGATTGAGGATGGTAAGTGTAAAATATTAACATAAATAAATAAAAGGAATTAGTCTATTAATAAAATAAAAGGGTACAAATAAGTAAAGATAAATTTATGGAAAACTAAATTAAGAAAAGTTAAGATAAATAAAGGGAAGTGCATGTTGACAAGTGGATCCTATGCAGGGAACTTCTTGCATGGATGGGTAAGAGTAATTATATATAATGACGGTGGAGAAGGAAGTGGGGGATGTTTTACTGGTGCAATTGACGTAAAGGATTTGAATCTAGCATAGGTAGTTGATTGAGTGATCATGGGCCAGTTGTGATGATTGAGAGGTTGGTTGGGAGGAGAGTCATCCCCCACACTCTGTTGTGGAATGTTGGATAAAATATTGGAGTGCACCAATTCTACATTCATAGCGTTGTAAGTAATTTGATTCATTCAACTCTCGGGTAATTTTCTCACCACTCGGTTCTTCTTATGAATTATGTAATCAAAATTAATGCATTTATAATTTCTTCAGTTAATGGTTGAAAATTGTTATGTTTATTTATACATTTATATTTAAATAGAATTTGAGCATTTACAGTAAGAGGACTTGTGATCCAATTGAGTACACAAACGAGAAAACAATCTAGTCCAAAAATTTCCAGTGAAAATTGGATCTCTAACACTTACAATGATCTTAGGGATTCCATGTAGCTTTTGAATTGTTTCCATGACTATTGTGGCTACTGTACTTGATTTAAAAGGATGATAAAGGGAGAAAAATAGACATACCTTGTGATTCGATCCATTGTTGATGACCCACCAGGTCATTTCACCCACAGGTATGCAAAGTATAAGTGAACTCTACATGTGCTTCGACATTAGAATGTTCTCAATATTTTCATCTAGGCCCAAAACCTCTTACACAAAGTATTGCATAACTCTTCTTATACACCATTACATTAATTAGTGTCACGATCCTCAAACTAAAACATGTTATGGATCCTCCTATCTACTTCCAATCGATAAGAGCTTAACTTTAGTGCTCCTATCCTTCATGCAATCAAGCACTATGACCTTATGCTAATTACCCGAGAATCAAATTGTGGTTTACCACTTATTGAAAGTGGTATTCTTCTTCATTCTATCGGAGAGTCAAATGTGTTTTTTTTCATTGATTTGGGGTGCATTGTAGATTAATCCTCCTCCATGTGTCCCTTAGTGGAATCCACAAAACTGCCCATGCACAGTACCTTTATACTATCCCTCGTGCAACTTATGTGTGTGCTTTCCTTTTGAGGCATCGATATAACCTTTCGATCAACAACTAGATATTTTCGTATCCATATGCACTATGTAAGACTCTGACCCACATTGAATCTGGACCGTATGTTCTCCTCTCTGATGGACGATCAGATGATAATTTTAGACTATTGGCAAGGGACATTCTGCAATCTTTGATCAGTATTGAATGGACGATGAATATCTCATCTCAATTTTATTTGAATTTTAATATTAATCATTGATCGTCACTGAAAGGATGATCAAGATCTGTCACATGAAAACGAATTGTGGGTACTATTCTCAACACCCTTAGTCAATACCCTTTCCACTAGCTCGTTGAACCAACCTCCAAAAAGACTACCCCAACGAACGGTATAGATCACTTTCTGTGGTCCCCGATGGATGACTGCGATCATCCTCAAATCTGATCCAACGGATGGACAAATAGTTGGAATATTCTCAGTGCTTTCCTTCGATACCTATGTATCGATGTTCAGAAACAAACTCTAAAATGGTCTCTTTGGAGAATGGTGTAGATTGCTCCAAATCAATTCCAATGGGAAGCTCTGATCTACCCCATGGATTATTTTGGCAAGCTACGAATGATGGTTGATGTGGATTTTCAAACGCACATTCTACAAATTTCACGGTCCGATGGTTAATTAAATAGAACCATCGATCTTATAAATCCCCACTCCCAGATCTAATGTGGGTCATCAATCCTAATATTGACTTTCATGCTTCCAATGTGAAAAAACGATATGAATCGTTGATCCAAAGGTGATCAAGGATCGAGATTGTCTTTCAACTCCAGTTATGTGTGCCACAAACCTTTGATATGAATATCATTGTGTTCCATATTGACCAATCCAACGGTCCATATTCATTCACGATAATTGGACTGGGTTCCACTATTGAAATATGGAATTTTACCTTAATCCAGATCTTTAGAACCTATAATCGCGTTCTACTATCCACCAACTTGCAATATGATTTGGTTCAGTCAAATCTGGCCTACATTCACACACAAAATATCAACATGATGAAAATACATTGATTCCTACATTTAACAAAAATCTCCAATTTCATAATAAATTCTATTAATAATCCTATACATAGTTACATAAGGCCTTCACACTCTTTTTAGGCCTAATTTTCGTTCAATTGTCCTTTCCTTGACCTTCGACCACACTCCTCACTTTCCCAACTTCTATTTGATCATGTCCATCTCTCTCTGTGTCTCTATCTAAATGCTCGAGAGGCTTACACAATTAAACAAAAGGTTCCTAAAACAAAAAATGTTTCAGATCCACTAATTTCTCCACTAAAAAACCTTAAGATCCACAAAATCCTCAAGAGACTAACTATAGAATCTCTTCCAAACCTCTCAACTCTCGAGATATGCTATCATAGGAATATTCAATTAAAATTAACCAACTATATTAAACAAACCCTATCCTATGCATTCCTTCTAAATGAAAATAAGCATAGGAAATGACAATAATAATAAGTTAGGGAACCAACTCCCTTGGTACAACTCAAGACCACTTAGGCCTAGTCAACAATTAAACATTTGGAGGCAAAATGCTCTTGCATTAGACTCCCAAGGTTGAAATTATTCATGATCTCTTGACCATGAGTCTTCAACTGCTTCATTCTCGTTAATGATGTTGTCCACATGCTCTTCACATTCCTTCATTATTTTCCTTCATCTGCCAGGGTCCCAAATCTTATGTTGTTGTTGTTCACCATTAACCTCGTTACCTTGTTGTTGCATTGTTGTTGCATGCAACCTTCTTGGATCCCATCCCTTGCTTTGCCTATGTGCAAAATATTGTCTTCCTTCAGTAGGATGCATGTGCATATTGAGATTCTTTTGTTTCCTTTGATAACTCTATCTAGAAATTCCCATCATATGTTTCCAAAATTCACCCAATCCAATGTCCAATATTGTATTTATCTGGTGCTCATTACTACTGCAAATTATCACAAAATTTTTGTATAAATGCTACCATATCTTCATCTTCATACCAATTTTTATCCTCAACTTCTTGAGAACACTACTCACTCAATAAGAAGTTATGCACCCATCATTGCATATTCTTAAACTACATGCTCAACTCACTTGACTCCTCAAATAAACTTTGCTCTTGGAGTTTATGAAAATGATAGATTTGTAATAAGAAATTTAGACCCTTTTATAAGGACTTATCCATGGAAATGCACCAATCAGGTTCAACACTATCATCACCCTTCACTGTCATTTGTCTCCTAGCAAGTTCCATACTTGCATCATTGTAATATTGTATAGCCCATTCCAGGATTTCATCTACTTCATCAGCTGAAATGTGTTTAAGCCATTTTACCCCTGCATTGCTTGAACATGCATGATATTCCTTTTTATAGCTTTCAAGAGACAATGATGTATCTCCTCCTGATGAAACAAATCTATGATTTTGAGCCTCTTCCATGCCTTCACAAGACAATCTCTTTCCTTCTATGACATCCTTCAATGGTTGCCTATCTTCACAACATGCAAGTACACACCATTCATTAGTTTCAAAATCATGAGACTTCTAAGTCCCTCCAGATTCTTGTAGCATCAATTCTCCATACAGTGTTAATTCTTCTAATCCATCCATGAGTTATTTATCTTGCTCCTCATCTCCTTCCAACACTTAATGAGTTTATTGATGTATGTCCCTGTCTATGTTTCCCATTGAAAACCTTGCATCCTCTAACTTCCTTTGATCTTGATGATTTGTTTCCACTATTGTGGCTACTCCTTGGTCAAATCCATCATCTTCCATGTCTATAAATAAATGTTCAACCATAAACTTCTCTATTTTAGACATCTCTTCCAATAATTTCAGTTCCTCGTCAAGGTTTAAGAACATCTCATTTGGAAGTTGTTATTAATTATTTCGATCATTTGAATGGTTACTTTCACAAACCAATGTTTTCCTGCTTGCTACACTAACAGGTCCTTGAAACATTCCTTCATCATCTACATTTATCAATTGTGTATGTGCTTTCCTCTGGTCAACCTTATGAGACAATATAGCCTCATCTTCTCTTAGAATAGAACTTGACTTTTGTCCTCCTTCACCCTCCCTTATGACAATTTTAAGTAATTGTCCATCATTTGAAAACATACACAAACTATTAGATTTAAAAATATAAGACCCTATGGCCTCATTTGATGCCCCTATCATCAAATCCTCATTTTGATATGAACTTTCCCAAAATTTCATGAGATTTTCAACAAATCTCTCTTCAGCATCTTCCTCATCATCTACTCCAAGGATCGGTCCCTATTCTGGTTCACAATAGTGAACTTCCATCTCATACTCAGTTTCTCTAAGTTATTTATTCAATCTAACACGCAACATGTTCTTCAAATTCACTTGCAACTTATTCCATGTCACCTTCCTCTTCCTCAATGTCTAGCCATACCTCTAGTCTTCTTCACTTTCCTGTAGAAACTCCCTTAGTAAACTAATATGTACTTTTAACTCAACCATTTCTTTCTCAAACTCTTCATCACTCATCCTTTTTGTGCCAATTTCCTTGGAATATTTCTTCTTTTGGTTGTGGCTCCTTCCTGAACCTCAGTCATGACTATTAATAGCCATCTCCCCTTTGTGAACATCTCTTGTTCACTGTGAGTTATCAAGCTTATCTTTTGCAAAAAGTCTCAGTACTTGTTACACAAAATACCTTATCAAGCCTTCCTCTTGAGCTTGACCTCCTGGTATCATTCTAGTTCTTTGATCCAAACATTCTGAGCACTCCTCTGCTCCCCTCGGCTTCTACACTCTTTCTCACTTTCCTCTGAGAAGTTTTACTTGTCCTCTTCACTTCCAATCTTTATATGGAAGTATCTACAACATTCACTATTGCAAGGTTATTTTTCCACAAGCTTCTTCACCTGAGATATTTTCTTTCTCTCTCTTCCTCTGATACAACTTCAACAACTGTAATGGTTGCTATCATATCCTATCTCCCTCAGTTGCTACTTCCTGCAATAAAAAATCCTTCATAACTAGAGTTAATCATACAAATATATGACTAATACCTTCAAGACCTGTGCTGAGATCTTGTCTTCACATTTACTATTGAACCTTCCCTTGATTTGTATCCCTTACAAAGTTCCAAAGAGCACTAACTCTGCTTTGATACCAAAATGATGACCCACCAGGTCATTTCACCCATAGGTATGCAGAGTATAAGTGAACTATACATGTGCTTCAACATTAGAATGCCCTCAAAATTTTCAGTTGGGCCCAAAACCTTTTACACAGAGTCTTGAATAAATATTCTTATACACTAGTCCATTAACTGGTATCATGATCCTTAAACTTAAACATGTTCTGGATCCTCCTGATTGCTTCCAATCGATAAGAACTTAAATTTAGCGCTCATATCCTTCACGTGATCAAGCACTATGACCTTCTACTACTTACCCAAGCATCTGATTGTGGTTTACCACTTGTCGAAAGTGGTATTCTTCTTTAGTCTATCGAAGAGTCAAATGTTTTTTTTTTCATTGATTCAGGGTGCATTGTAGCTTAATCCTCCTCCACATGTCCCTTAGTATAATCCACAAAACTACTCGTGCACAATACCTTTGTACTATCCCTCATGCAACTTATGTGTGCACTTTCATTCTGAGGTGTCAATCTAACCTTTCGATCAACGACTTGATATTTTCGTCGGCATATTCATTGTTTAAGACTATGACCATGGATGATTTTAAGGATGGAAATGTATATTAAAGTGTGGAAACATGGGCTAATGTTACTAATCCTTAATATGAAAAATGTGAAATTTTTAGCGATAGTTTTGTAAAAATATTCAAATTCCTAAGAATTTTATATATTTTCTATAAAATTTTGGCGATTTTTAAGGTAAAACAATTTTCTTCTATGGAATTTGGGCGAATTACTTTTAGAAAAAATGGAAATTGGAAAATCCTTTTTTGGGAAAAACCATGAAAAATTAGCCCATTTGCAAAATTTAGCCCCTAAAATCATCTATGAAGTCTATGACCCACGGTGAATTTGGACCGTATGTTCTCCTCTCCGATGGACAGTCGGTTGATCATTTTGAACTATTGGCAAGGGACGTTATGCAATCGTTGATCAGTATTGAAAGGACAACGAATATATAATCTCAATTTTATTCAACTTTTAATCTTAATCATTGATCATCATTGAAAGGATGATCATGATCTGTCACATGCAAATGAACTGTGGGGAATATTCTCTATACCCCTGGTTGATACCCTTTCCACTATCTCGTGGAACCAACCTCTAAAAATGCTTCCTCGAAGAATGGTCTGGATCACTTTCTGTGGTCCTCGATGGATGACTGCAATCATCCTCAAACATGATCTTACAGATGGACGGACACATGGAATAGTATGGGTGCTTTCCTTCGATACCTCTGTATCGATGTTCGAAAACAACTCTAAAATGGTCTCTCTAATGAATGGTGTAGATTACTCCAAATCTATTCTGATGGGCGGCTTCGATCTACCACGTGGATTATTTTGGCAGGCTCTGAATGATGGTTGATCGACGGTATATAATCAATGGAAACCCAGTTCAATGGCCAACTAGATTCTACCCTTAGAATGATATGTCAGAATGGGAATTGATAAGAAAACTCTGATGTGGATATCCAAACATGCTTTATACAAATTTTAGGGTTTGACGGTTAATTAACCAAAACCGTTGATCTGATAAAGCCCCACTCCCAGATCTAATCTAGGTCGTCAATCCTGATATTGACTTACATGCTTCGACTGTGAAAAAATGATATGAATCATTGATCCAGAGGTGATAAACGATCAAGATTGTCTTTCGACTCCAATTATGTGTGGCATGAACCTTTGATTTGATGATCATTGTGTTCCATATTGACCAATCCAATGGTCCATATTCATTCACAATAATTGGACTGGGTTCTACTATTGAAACATGGAATTTGACCTCAATCCATATCTTTAGAACGTACATTCATGTTCTATTATCCACCAACCTACAAGATGATTTGGTTAAGTCTAATTTGGCCTACATTCACACACAAAATATCAACATGACGGAAAGACATCGATTCCTACATTTAACACAAAGCTCCAATTTCATAATAAATTCTATTAATAATCATGTACATAGTTACATAAGGCATTCACACTCTTTTTAGGCGCGATTTTTGTTTAATTGGCCTTTCCTTGGCTTTCAGTCACACTCCTCACTTTCCCAACTTCTATTTGATCCTCTCCATCTCTCTTTGTGTCTCTATCTGAATGCCTGAGAGGCTTACACAATTAAAAAAAAGGTTCCTGAAACCAAATTTGTTTCATATCCACTAATTTTTCCACTGAAAAACCTTAATATCCACAAAATCCCCAAGATACTTACTTTAGAATCTTTTCCAAACCTCTCAACTCTCGAGATCTTCTATCATAGGTAGAATTGATTACACTTAACCAACCATATTAAACAAACCCTATCCTATACATTTCTTCTAGAATCCAAATAAACATAGGAAATGACAACAATAATAAGTTATGGAACCAACTCCCTTGGTACAAATCAAGACCACTTAGGCCTAGTCAACAAGTAAACATTTGGAGGCAAAATGCTCCTTCATCAACTACTACCATGATGACATTCTTTCCTTCAGACTTGAGTAGACCTATAATAAAATCCATTGAAACCTTTTCCCAATGTTGACAACTAATGGTTGTAGGAGACATGGGGTATTGATTGTCTCTCCCTTATTTTGTTGGAAAACCACACATTCAACCATAAAATTTTGAACATCAATTTTAAGCCCTTCCTAGAAAAAGTCCTTCTTGATCATGTGATAAGTTTTCAAGAACCATGAATGTCCTCCTATTGGAAAAGTGTGGAATTTCTAAAGGACCTTCTATTTGAGTTGGGAATTCTTAAATAAATATAAGTGACCTTGATACCATGGTAAATCATTCTTCCACACAAATTTATCTAACGCACTTGGGTCCTCTTGTAGTTTTTTAATGATTTTGCATAACTTTTGATCTTTCTTCCATTCTATCCTTTCTTCTTCCAACCAATCAGATTTTGGAATGGAAATAACACACAATAAACCCTCTGTGTCTTCTTCTTTCCTTGAA
>ML792290.1:477879-494111 GCA_009831015.1 Picea engelmannii | reverse complement strand
TTCCCTTACAAGTTTCTTCTTGAAACATTCCATTTAATTAGTGCCTCATTAATTCCTCATTAATAAAATTATATCGTCAATATATACATATCTAAAATGGGTCCCTTTCCCTTTTTAATAAAAGTTTTTAAATAAACTTTTATTTTCACAATTTAATTAATTTCCCATTTAAAATAGGATGATTGTGTTTTAATTTTATGGGAATGATAATCAAATTTATATCCATGTAAATCAATTCTTATTTTATATTCATTGTCTTATCTTTCCAACGATATAAAGTTTGCGCAAATCTGTCCCCCGGATCTCAGGATATGAGCTCGTGAAGTTGAGTTGTCACGCAGGCCCATTAAAACTGAAGCTTACTGATATTTTATTTTCTGAGAAAAATATATCAACTTTCAACACTTGAAACTTGTACCACCATCTTCTACATTGAAATACCTTTCCAATGGTATAAAGTTTGCACGATTCTGACACATGGAGCTCAAGTTATGGCCTCTATAAGATCGTGACTCAGCCACAATCGATCTAATGTCTTGGAACAATCTCAGCCTTTGATTTCAAATTCATTTCTCCCTCTTTGAAATTTAGACTTTTTATTCATAAATATTATCCCACATTCATTGGGATATCACAAATATTCATGGTATACAATACTAAGTGTTTCGTACACTTAGCACGAAACAAAGAAGAGAAGAAATTATGGAGCTTGGAGGATTCAACCCTTGAAAAGTTGTTGAATAAAATAATATTTTTTTGGAACCCTGTCATAGTCCACCTCATGCCCAGTCAACACTGAGTCATCACTGATTCAATTTCAAGTCATATCCCATGTGTCATAAACTCATTAGATTCCAAATATAACCAATAATATGTTTCCATATGTCGCAAATTGTATGTTTCCATGTCTCATGACCTCATTCATTTCCATGTGTCATATTCTCATTTGTTGGTTTTCATGCCTTGTAATAGCTTTGAAAATTTTTCTAAGTATGGGAGGTGGGACAAGAGGGGAGGAGGGAAAATTGTGGGTAGCGGAAGTCGAGAGGGTAGTTTGTAGGCTGCGGGGATGGGTTAGCGGTTGGGGAGTGAGGTGAGTAAGGAAGTGAGGGATGACTGGTGTTCGCCCGCCCGCGAGCTATATTACTTTTAAAAAAAATTAAGTAGGGAGAGGGTAAGGAGATGAGAGGGGGCGAAGGTAATTTGTAGGTGGTGGAGGGATAAGGGTGATGTGGGGTGATGTAAGGGGGAAGGTAAAGTGTAGGCAGCGAATTTAGGAGGATGTCAGGTTTACAGGGATGGGAAGGTGAGGGAAGTGAGGAGATGAGTCTGACAACCTGCGAACCCGA
The DNA here is from genome assembly GCA_009831015.1 of Picea engelmannii. Classification (NCBI taxonomy): domain Eukaryota; kingdom Viridiplantae; phylum Streptophyta; class Pinopsida; order Pinales; family Pinaceae; genus Picea; species Picea engelmannii. The sequence goes on along the minus strand of ML792290.1, from coordinate 492,762 downwards.
TGAGGAGATGAGTAGTTAGGGGGAAAGGGGATAAATGCAGACGAAAGAAGTGAGGGAGGAGAAATGTATATAGGGAGAGTGGGGGTGAGGAAGGTGAGAGGGAATGGTGAAGGAGTGTGGTGGGTGTCCACCCCCTGCCATAGATTGAAATATGACTTGAAATATGGCTAAGTATGGGAAGATAATGGATAAGGGAGTGGAGAGGGCGGAGAGATAAGGAGAAAAATGGTTAAGTGTTGAGATGGATAGAGGTGAAAGGTGAGAGAAACAAGTGATGAGAATACTTAGCCAAAATTTGAAAAATGACAGAAGAACATGATACTTAGAAAGATTCTTCAAAATTGGATCTCTCGATGAGATTTTGAATAACTTAGGCATAAGGAAACAAATTTTTGATTTGAAAAATGTGTGGCGAAGCTAAGACCGAACGCTGCAGAATGAACTTATAAAAGTTCAAAAATGTATTCTTTTGATATCAAGGATTTTATGAATCCAAGAGTAGGAAAATATAGATGACCAAATTTTGGTCAACAACACTCAAATAAGAGAAACTCAAACAAAGAAAAATTTTACATTAAAAACCAAAAGGACCCGTATTTTAATCAATTCAAAAAAATAAGGACGATACTGCTTGTTATAACAATTGTGGTACTATTTAGAAGGCCAAAAGATCTAGTTGAAACAATCATGTTACAAACCAACCATCATGCCAAAAATAAGCCATGAAATCATCTTCTCGAATCAAGCAAGATAGAGTCATGAGTCATGAAAATAATATTTTTTAAAAATGAAGGGGGGTCTCCTTGAAATTTTTGCAAAAATTTAAGGGGGACTATTGGGGAGCCAACATGTCCCCCTCTATTATACATTCATTATTTTCAATACTCGTTTCTATATTTTCCTTGTCATTGCATAATATAATCAAATATAACAAATCAACATCATAAATTATACCATAAACATGCCTCAAAACATCATGACATATGCCACTTGTAACTTCCAAAATATAATATGATATTTAAAGTTTCAAAATTAAATATCATAATTATGTTATCTGTCCAAAAGAAAAAGTGCCACTGTCAAGTATCCATTAAGACAAAATTAAAATAACTTAGGGAATTTCCTTTTAAAGAATTCTTCTCTTTCTCTAATGAAGTCTTCATACTGAGACTTCTTCTCTTCAAGTTGTGCTAATTCTGGATGCAACTCACTTATATTTCTCTTACCATTGCTCGTTGATTTCTTCTTGGAGTGAGCAGAGGAAGAAGAGTTAGCTATGTTGGGAGAGGTGATTGGATGCTTACCTTTGTCTATCTTAGAGTTGTGGAGGGGATTTTTTTGTTCTTTAGGTGGTGGAGGAGGGGGAGGCATAGATTCATTTGTAGTGACAGGTAATTGTGTGTGAACAAGTGGAGGTGGGGGAGGATCAATAGGCCATTGATTGATACCAGAGGAGGGATTGGCAGGAATACCACCTCATCCATCATTAGGTGGTTGAACATGAGACTCGGAGACATTAACAATGTCAGGGTGAGGCTGCAAGATAACATTTGGAGGAACTTGGGGCTGAGGTAAAGCATGTTGTCCACCAAGATTCAAATGTCATGTTTGAATCAACTGCTGAAATTCATTAGAATTAACATCAAAGTGTATGGAGAACCTTAATTTTTTATGCCCCCCAGGTTGCCAAAATGTGTTGGATAATCTCCCTCTTCTTCCTCGGTTCCCCCTCTACTACTACCATGACTAATAAATCTCATCTATATATGATCATACTCAAGTTAGTGCATATATAAGACACACTAAATTAAACATCTAAAACAATTTGTCATCATGATTAAATTGGCTTTGAGACTAACAAAACCATGCGACACAAAAAAGGAAATGAAGGGGAAAAGTGAAAATAGGGACAACAATACAAACTTTACCAACATCTAACTTATCATCTTAAAATGAAAATGTTCATATACACTGACCACATTTTTCCCCAACATATGAACAAGTGATGACAATTTTTCTAAACCTGTGAGGACAATTTTGTCCTCTGTTTTGTTGATTTTTTTGGTTGTAAAGAATGTTGGTTTTCCCTTCAAAAATTTTCTGAAATTGACATTTACATAATAGAAAATTTGTGTCTCAAATGTGTAAATGATTTATCTCATATCTCAATGTTTCCACTGTTGTAAAATTTTTGTCATGATTTTAGTGTAAATTTGTTTAGTGATAACAACTAGGGCTTATTGTTGGATCACTAGGAGGCAATTTTCAGATATGAAATTAGTTGCATAGAGTTGCATGTGAACATTGACATGGTATTAGAGATGGAGGTTTGAAGGAAGAGAGGGAGTCATCCTTGAGACACAGTTGAGCAATTTTTTTGTTCTAGGCATGTCACCATGGAGACTTGGTTAGTAGACAATGGAGCTTCTCGTCATATGACATGATCACATAAATCACTCACCAGCTTGACAGAGGAGAACTCTCGATTGCAAGTGGAACTTGGTCATAATTCCAAGTATGCATTCAAGGGAATTGACACAACCTCATTTCATTTCAAGTATGGAAATCTCCTAAATATGAGTGAAGTGTTGTATGTACCTTGATTGAAAAAAGAACCTACTTTCTATCTCTGCCATGGAGCACAGAGGGTATGCAGTGGCATATTTCATAGATGGGAAGGTTCTTGCTTGGCCAAAGGGATTGAGTCTTGAATTCACAAAAGTCACTGGTACTCGTGATGGAAGTCTCCACAAGTTGACTGGTTAGCCAACTCATGCCCTGGTACATGACAATGATAATCTATGTGAGCTTTGGCATAGGAGATTGGGACACTTACATCACCAAGCACTACCAGTATCAAGGAATATGGTTACAGGTCTTCTAGAGTTTGGAACTGAACACTAGGGAGTATGAAGAGGTTGTGCACTTGAAAAATTCCAAGGTGGATTTTTTGAGCAGTGAAAGTAGGTCCAAGGAGATCCTGGACCTGGTACATTCAGATGTGTGTGGACCAATGTTAGTTCCATCTGTGAGTGGTTGTCGGTATTATGTGACCTTTATTGATTATTATTCCAAGAGGACATGGATATTCTTCACGAAGACAAAGGATGAAGTCTTCAGTCAATTCAGGGAGTTCAGAGCTCTAGTGGAGAATTAGATAGGGAAGAAGATCAAGGTTTTGAGGTCAAATAATGGAGGTGAGTACACCTCCAATGAGTTCAAGAAATTTTGTAAGGAAGCATGGATTAAGAGGGAGTTGACGGTGCCTTTAAACCCACAACAAAACTGGGTTGCAAAGAGGAAGAACCGAACGATAATTGAGGTGGTCAGGGAAATGTTACATGACCAGGACCTACCAGTGATGCTCTGGGTGGAAGCATGCAACATTATAGTTTATGCTTAGAATAAGAGTCCTCATAGGATATTGGAGGACAAGACTCCTGCGGAGGCATTCACATGAGTGAGATCAAAGATAGGCCATTTGAGGATCTTTGGTTGTCCAATATACATCCATGTTCCTAAGGAGAAGAGGACGAAGTTAGAGCCTTCTGGGAATAAGGGTGTGATTATGGGATACAAAGAGACGTCAAAGTCCTACCACATCTACATTCCAGGACAATGATGTGTTGAGGTTATCTAGGATGTTAGGTTTGAGGAGGACTTAGACTTCAGGAGGTCCTATGAGACCACAGTAGGTGGTGAGGAGTAGGAGGTTCCAAATATTGAGATGAGTATAGGACCATCCAATACTGAGGAGAAACCCTTAGACCATGAGGAGGAATCAAAGGAGTTTTTAGACTGAGGGGATCCTCCTAGTGACAAGGACACGAGGCCTAGATGGCTTCAATATACTTTGAAGGATGCATAGGGACACACAACTCCTAGAGGAACCTTCAGGGAAAGTATGCATCCAGAGATATTCTCCAGCTATATGGATCTTATGAGCAACATCATTTATTTTGAGCCTTCTAGTTTTGAGGAAGCAACAAGATAACATGTTTGGAAGGATGCCGCGATGGAGGAGTACCGATATATCATGAATAATGACATGTGGGATATAATTTTGAGACCGCAAGGGAGATATGTAGTGACTTCCAAGTGGATATACAAGATCAAACATACTATAGATGGCCATATCGAGAAGTATAAGGCAAGGTTCATGGCAAGAGGATTCTCCCAGAAAGAGGGAGTGGATTACGAGGAGACCTTTGCTCTAGTGGCCAAGTATACTTCTATCAGGATGGTTATTTCTCTCACTTCGGTTAAGAAGTGGAAGATCCATTAGATGGATGTGAAGACATCATTTCTCAATGGTGTAATTGAGGAAGAAGTATTCATAGTGAAACCTCATGGATTTGAGGTACATGGGAGGAAATCCCATGTATAGAGGTTGAAGAAGGCTTTGTATGGACTCAAGTAGGCACCTAGGGCATGGTACTCGAGGATTGATGGGTATTTGTAGAGCTTGGGATTCATGAAGAGTGATGAAAACCCCAATCTATATATTCTATAGGTTGGTAAGGATCCTCTCATATTTGTGTTATATGTTGATGATTTGTTTCTCACAGGAGCTGAGAGGCTCATTACCAAGTGTAAAAAGGAATTGGCCTCAAATTTTGATATGAAGGATATTGGATTGATGCATTACTTATTGGGATTAGAGGTGTGATGACAGATAGGTTAGATCTTCCTTGGATAAGGGGAAGTATGTAGTTGAGATACTGAGGAGATTCAGGATGATGGACTAGAAGTCCATGACCACACCTATGACTGCCAATCTGAATATGATGGGGGCTTTAGATTCAGATTTGGTGGATCCCACGATGTACAATAAGTTGATTGGGTTGTTAATGTACTTGGTTAATACTAGGATATATATTTGTTTTGTTTTCAACACCTTGATTCAGTTCATGGTTGAGCCGAGGAAGGTGCATTGAGTAGCAACAAAACATGTGCTCATGTACTTTCAGGGTACAATTGGATTTGGTCTGAGATATGTCGGAGGTGATGGAGCGAGGTTGCATGGTTATTCAGACTCAGATTGTAACGTTCCCCAACCCAACCGAGGGACATTAAAGTGAAAAAAACTCATAAAAAAGAAATTTCTGCTAACTAAATTAATTCATTTACTGTTAACCGATTTACTATAGCTTACAACTATGAATTTAAACTAGATTTAACTACTGTAAAAAACCATTCACTTGATGCATATACAACATGCTAAATCAACACATGTGAATGTAGTAAATAGTTCATGAAATATGGTTTAATAACTCAACACAATAACATATAAATCATTCTCAAATACATAGAGTTCATGCAAAACAATAACACATGTAAATGACACAACAACAAGATAAAACAATTATCTTTAAACAATAGTTGTGCAACCAACTGCTTGGGATGGACGTTCCCCCAACCATAGACTTATTGTTCCAAATTTGAACAACCAGTCACCCCCGAGTTGAGGATAGTAATACACAAAAGAGGGTGGTCTCTCATAGTCCACTCACATCTCATAAACTCACAACCCACTGATATCTTCCTACAACTATCCCAATTTTCCATCAGTTCTGTTCCTATTGACCTACCCAACCCAAGGAATGTACCCCTTCATTGATCTCAGTCCCTCGGGCATCCCATTCATTTATTAGGGTCTCTTTGGCACAAGTATCTAGGAATCTCTTAGCTAGGAACTCAAGGGAACTTCCTGCTAGGAAAACTACCAACAAACCAACAACAGACACTTGTTGTTTTAGTGCAACTCACACATAAGTTCACTCTTCATGCCTGGCAACCTGGATCTTCAGTTTTCAGCTCCAAATACGCTCCATCTTGCTCTAAAATTCACCCTCCATGGTTGCACCAACTCCAAGCTCTCTTTCTTGCTCTCTCCTTGCTCCTCATGCAAAAAAACTCAATGTCTAAAACTGTTGTCCCAACCCATACAAATTTCCTCTCTTTTTGCTTTCTTGAATCACACTCTTCTCCAAGCTAATTGTACTCAACCCCATGTGCCCAATAACTATGGGATGGGACTACTCACACCCACCCTCTTACATGTATTAAATGATTAGCTTTGGGAACACTCAATAAAAAATTGGAAGGTTCATATAAAAATATAAAATTTAGGAAAAATGGGTTGAATTAATATTCACGGGTAATTCCCCCTCTTTGCCATTATCCTAGACCCTCCCCTCTCTTGTGGATTAATTCATCCCCCATCTCTTGTCCATGTCCCCTTAGCAGTTGGCATCACATTTTATTATTAAAACATAGAAACACAATTTTCGTATTACATTGGTTTGTCCATAGTCACACATTATATCTACATCAACATTAATTAAATTAGGGATTATAGCGGGGATGTTACACAGATTGGGCAGGTAGTCCAATAGACATGAAGAACACTTTTGGTGGTTGTTTCAGCGTGATACTAGCAGTGGTTTTTTGGTACAATAGGAAACAAACTTTAGTGGTACTCAACTCAACATAGGTAGAGTACATGGTAGCCAATTTGGTGAGTTGTGAGGCTATCTCGCTTCACAAGATTCTTGTAGGATTATTTGGTCGGGAGTTGGAGCCCACCGTGATTCACCGTGACAATTATAGTTGTATCAAGATCTTATAGAATCTAGTGTTTCAAGATAGGTCAAAACACATTGAGATCATATACGACTTCATCAGAGACAGAGTCTAGAAGGGAACAATGAAGCTCTAACACATTTCCATAGAAGAGCAGATTGTAAATATTCTCACTAAACCCCTAGTGAAGGGAAAGTTTGTTTACTTTAGAGACAAACTAGGAGTGGTGGAGAATACATCTCTCGCTAAGAGGGAGTGTTGATGATTTTGCAGCTTTGAGACACATTCCCACAAGAGGCCAAGGTGTCAGACATATGGGAATATTCATTGGCACCGGATTAGCCTTTCGTTTCAATGAAAAGGCCTTGGGATGATGCTAGGGTCTCATGGGCAAGTTGGTGGGCTTTGTGGGCTTGTGTTGGAGTTTCACACCCACAAAGAAGAATAAAATATTCTAATTAATTGTTGAGTTTAGGAAGGTCTCCTAAACACACTCATTGGACTCCTATAAAAGGAGAGGAGGATATTGCAACATTCCATTGTGCAATTATGTAGTTAGCATAAGTGAGTGAGCACTTGTGCTAGGAGGATGGAATTTTGAGCAAGGCAATTTCTGCACCTAGGCAATCTGGTCTAGGGTTTTATGGTATTTCTATCTTTTTTCTTGGCAAGGAGAGAAGCCACGCATGTGGAGGAGTGGCTACAGTTGAGGAAAATAAGCCGCACATGTGGTAGGAACCACACATGCAGACCGTACAGGTCCATACAATAGGTTGTACATATCGATACAACGTGTCACACGTGTGAGGGTAGCAGAGCAACTGCACCTGTGAATTTTTTAGCAAGAAAATAGGTTTGCACAGGTTGACATCAATAGTTGTAAGACTGACATCAACAAGTCATACATGTGACATGTAGCAGGTTGCTAATTGGAATTTTTTCCGAGAAATTTCTTGAGTTTAGTTGTTGATTTTTCTGAACATGTGAGGAAAAATTTTGTCCTATGTTTTGGTGATTTTCTGGTTGTAAAGAAGGTTGGTTTTTCCTTCAGAAAATTTCTGAAATTGACATTTACAGAACACAAAATTTGTGTCATAAATGTGTAAATGATTTATCTCATATCTTGATGTCTTCGGTGTTGTAAAATTTATGTCATAATTTTAGTGTAAAGTTGTTCAGTGATAACAACTAGGGTTTATTGTTGGATCACTAGGAAGCAGTTTTCAGATCTGAAATTAGTCACATAGAGTTGCATGTGAAAATTGGAAATTTCCATTTAAGCTCGGGCTTGGCCCAGGTTCAAGAAAATTTACTAATCATGAGGAACAATACTCATATCTACTGAAAACCAAATTCCCATATCATAAATTCATGAGTTTTGACTCCAAAATCATAAGGAATATGTAGCTAACAAGGTGCATACAAGTATTTAAAAGTTTGAGTCTATCAAAGTTCAACCCAAGGATGAGTTCGAAACCCATTTTCTCCTTCTAATATTGCATGTCTAATGCAGGTTTGACCATGGATTGTGAACCGTGGGTTCACCAATTAAAACCATAACTCAGACTCACTTCTTATTTTGCAGAGGAAACCAATATAAATCGTAGAAAAACTCAACGATGGGTTAAATATTTACATAAAGAAAAACCCATAAAATCAATCCACGAAACTGAACTGGGTTATTCCCAAAATGACCAGAGAAGCCACAAAATGTGATAAAGAAACTGAGTTCGTATCTTTCTTCAATGCATGCAAACCAAGAGTTGCTTAAACTTTCTTCTTTCAAAACTAATATGGAAAGTGAGAGAATGAAATATGCATGACAAACCCAACTAATTCGTTGACAAACAACCATATTTTCTTTCTTTTTTCTTCAAGCAATGACAAAGTAGGGAGTGAAATTTTTTTATGCACACAACAATGCTAACTAGAGCCAAATTTATTCAATCTTAAGACAAATATGTTGTAAAAGAGGTGTAATAGAATATGAACTCATACCTTGTCAAATGATTCTTTATACCAATTATGAAGGTTGAAATCGTTATCAAAACTACCAAACCCGATAGTTTTGACAAGCTGAGCTCGAGCTTCCTTCTTCCTCAATCTCAACAGAGAAAAATGAGCATAAACCAAGTCAAAACTAATTAATAGCATGTGAGACTGTGGGAGTAAATTCCCATGTCCTTGCAACTTTATTGCATGGGAAAACAATCATGTTTCCCATTCAAGCAAACCATCGAATTTCATGCCAACTCATCAATCCATTCACTATGAAAAACCTTCACAACACGTGAGCCTCATACCATGTCAAATCAAATAGATATTAAAATTGCTGCCACATAACTCCTAACCTTGAAATCGACACATTTGTATACCATATGCAAATTGTATCATTGCAAATGACACCATATCATAAGTAAAATAGTTATCGTATACCAACTACAACCCATGCATAAGTTGTGTGTTGAGTGCATTCTATGCACGATGTCATTTCCAATACGATGCTTTAATCATAAAACTTAAATTTAAAACACTTAACCATGATGCCAAACATATATGCCTCCTTTTATGGTATGTGCAATGCTTATATATAGACACATGTGAGTATTTAAACCATGTAGAGCTCATAGATGATAAAACCAAACCTCTTTCCAATTTGCAAACTATATAACTTGCTTTTGACTTGTTTGCATGTTATGATATATGAAATAATCATGGTTTTGCATTATCCAAATGTCATGAATTTTAATAACCAATGTTTGCATGTGGTGGCCAATTGCACATACTTTAAAATTGTAATATGATATTGACATATGTTTCGAGTAGGTATCAAACTTTTTTCCAAAGACCATATTATGAACATGTCTATGGTGCTAATTGACATAAAGCTTTATCATTCTTGCAAATCAATATTTTCAACTTCAATCGTTTGCATAGGAGATAAAATTAAACCATTTCTTCACGATGTTAAAACTGTAGTATATCATGTTGAGGAAAAACTTAGGATACAAATATTTTGCATTCAATCCTTGGGACCCCACCTATTAGCTATATAGTAGTAATAGTATAAGGCTTCACAACTCTTTGCGAGCATTTATAATAGGTGACAAATTTTCGAGTCAACAACTTATTTTCTCTAGTTTAGGGATTCCATGTCAGTATTCTCCTCGATCAGAGTTACCTAACTTAGGTATTTTCCATACTTAGGACACAAAGTTGAGAAAGAGTCTATCCATGGCTCTACCCATATCTCTAGAGAATATCTAGGGTTGGGTTTATTTCTATCCTCATAGGGTCTCCACGATGCCTTAAAATAGTTATGGGGAACTTAATTATACATCTTCAACACAAACTCATAGTTTGCACACATATAGCTTCTGCACCTCTACATAGGTATATCCCCACATAGCGAATACTTAGTCTAATAGTTATCGATGTTATCAATAATAAAATATTGTCATCCTTATGCATATGCTTAACAAAATGTTTTTTTTACGTATATACACAATTTAAAAATAAAAGTTGATTATCAATTTAATAAAAGTTAATTATACATCTTCAACACAGACATATAGTTCACACATATATAGCTTTCGCACCTATGCTTAGGTGGTAAATAAAATACATCTTCAACACAGACATATAGTCCGTACAAATATAGTTTAAATACCTCCACACAGGTATTTCATAATACAATGTTTGAAAATGATGTTTGTTAGTTGGCGTAAAAACGATTTTAATTTTTTTTAATATACTATACGAATAATTAAAAGATTAATAATTATTTATTAATTTAATAAAAATTAATTATTAATATAATAAAAATTAACTATACATCTCGAGGACAACGAACACTTAAAGTAAATAGAATACACCTGTTTTGTACCCATACATCGAAACTTTGAGACATATATGCACTCGTTCAGCACCCGTACATGCACCCAATCCAACCATCCGCTACAACTGCATAATTAAATTGCTCATTAAATTCTCATACATGCACCCATTCCGCACTCACACATACACATGTTTCAACCATCTGCTAAACGTGCAGAGTTAAATTGCCTATTGAATTCTCGTCATCACCCCAACAATAAGATGTTGTTTTGAAGGACCAATCGGAAGCCATGAATAAAAATGAATCAATTGCAACAAAGTTAAACTATGGAAAAAACACGAAATTTTTGGTCAACGCAAAAATAAAATTATGGTCAACACAAAACTGATTTCTATAGTCTCAGGCATGCGATAGGGACTAATAAGTGAAATGTTCAATGGGGAGATTAGCATACGTGGGAAACAATGTAAAGTGTTTGGAGATTAGGATCAACATAACCAATGCAAAGTATCCGCACACTAGAATTGTGGAAAGCAAGGCATAACTCCTACACGTCCGCACATGCATATCCTCTGCACAACCAAGACTAATTAGTCTAATTTGAAGCCTTGTGCGGATAATTGATATCACTCATCCTCCCACACTCCTACACTTCGCAACTTCTCACTTTTAATAGTTCACAAAATGCTTTTATGCATATGCTTAACTAAAAAATTATTGTTAAACATATATATCTATTGCACGGATATTTGTTGGGCACAAAGACATTGTCCTCACAGATATATCATTTTCACGTCCACACAGGCAAGCCCTAGTCTAATTTTAACCCCTGTGCGGATAATTCATAACAATCATCCTCCTGCACTCCTGTACTTCGCAACTCCACACTTCCAATAGTTCCATCACACAGATTTTGACCAACAATGTAATTTGCTTGATAACTGACTTATTTATGACAATTTCAGTTTTAAACATTTTGAAGTCTTTGGAGAGAAAATATTTTGCATAAAACTTTGTCAAAAATAGGAAAAAAGGTAAATTGTTCAATGTCGAAGAAAACTTAGTAAACAGGTCAAGTGTTCAACATATATATTTTCAACACACATGCATATCGTCCGCACAACCATATATTCTCGACATCTGCATAGGCATATGCGTCGCACAACCAAAATAATCTAATTTGAACCCTTGTGTCGATGATCTATATCACCCATCCTCTCGCATTCCCACACTTTGTAACTCTGTACTTCCAATAGTTTTGTAGCACGGATTCTGACCAATGATGTAATTTGCATGATAAGTCACTAATCTATGGCAATCTCATTTTCTAAGTTTCCAGCAGTAATTCTCTATACTTGTATTTATTTCAAGTGACAATGTTTATTATAAAAAATAGGTATATAAAGTAAACAAAATGTTTTTATGCATATATTTAACTTAAAAAATATTGTTGAATTGAATTTACTTCAAGTAACAATGTTTATTATGAAAAACAACTAAAAACATCTAGCATAGAACTTAGTAAAAGGAAGTATTTAGAGGTAAAGATGCATAGGACGCAATGTAACATGTATGGAAGTGGAGCTATGGAGGAACAGTGTAAAATGTGCAAATATTACGATGTGTGGGAAACAATGTAAAGTGTGTGCGGGTTAGGTTTTGCAGAAAGCAAATAAGGTAGACTTTCTCAAACATCAGAGATTCCTTGTGCACTTCATTGAAATTAATAACATGATATCACAAACTAGTTACCGATACACCAACATATTTAACCAAAGCTCAGAGAAGACAATATACAAATAACTGAAGAGATGGATAGTAGAAAAGAAGAGCAATTCTGAAACTTCAAATTTAAAACAATTAAATCCAGAACCATCAATTCTGATTATGGTCAGAATTAAAGCAAAACTTAACAATGGAGCAACTTGGTTAAGTAAACATAGACAATGAAAGAAAGGCTTGAGAAAAGACCAGTCGTTATGTTATTCAGTTTTTACAATATGATACAAAATTTTCTAACCATTGCATAGACGCCAAAATATCATTTCACAGAATGAAAGTCAATGGCTACATATGCATAGAACATGATATTCATTGAAAAATGATAAAAACTTTGAACTTAAAACAATCAAATGCAAAACCATAAATTCTGATCATGTTCAGAATTAAAACAATACTAGACAATGAAGCACGTTGGTTAAGTTAACACAGATAAGGAAATAAATGTATGAGAAAGGATTGGGCACTATTTTATTGAGTTTTTACAATATGACACCAAATTTACTAATCATTGCATAGAGGTCAAAACATTATTTAGCAGAATGAAAGTTAATGACTACATATGCATAGAACAAGATATTTCAATAAATTCCAATCATGGTCAGAATTAAAACAAAACTTGACAATGGAGCACCTTGGTTAAGTAAACATAGACAAGGAAAGAAGGGAATGGTAAAGGACCTGACATTATGTTATTCAATTCTTACAATATGATACAAATTATGTTAATCATTGAATAGATGCCAAAATATCATTTCGCAGAATGAAAGTCGGTGGCTACGTATGCACAGAACATGATATTTCATTGAAAAATGATAAATACTTTGAACTTAAAACAATCAAATCTAGAACCATAAATGATGGTCATGTTCAGAATTAAAACAATACTTGAAAATGGAGCACATTGGTTAAGTTAACATAGACAAGAAAATAAGGGTCTAAGAAAGAACCAGACAGTATTTTATTGAGTTTTTAGAATATGATAGAAAATTTACTAATCATAGCATAGAGGTCAAAACATCATTTGGTGGAATGAAATTCAATGGCTACATATGCATAGAACATGATATTTCATTGAAAAATGATAGAGAGTGAACATAGGCTCAAAAATTCCGTCTGAAAGTAAAAGTCTAGAAAATCACAAGCTATGTATGAAAAAACAGTATCTTGGTGTTGGGCCCAAGATATGATCATCTTCATGACGTTATTATACACTTTTTGCCATATGTACATATGCGTTTTTATCTTTCAAATGAGCTTTTTGAAGAATTTTATGGTAAAATGATATAATCGACATGAGGTACATATAATTCATGTTTTGTGATTCAATCAAGTTAAATTTATCATATTTTATCGTTTCCAAGAGTTAATTCATGTTTTTATTCTATTACAGGGAAAAACGCACCATGTTTCTTGGTCTGGCACTTGATCCAGCACTCGTTCCGGTACTTGATCCGACACTCGTTCCGGCACCCAGTATTGCACAAAAACACAAGGCAAGTTGGCGGTTATGGTATTGGCGGCCAGTGGTGGACAAATCGAGCACATGGGTTTTGTTTATCATCGCCTCCTCCAGCTACTAAGCTCAAGACAACTCGATTTCAGTTGTCCAAAGAGGGCGCTTATTGGGTTCCTCTGTTTTGTTAGTTATTGATGCATTTAATGTAATTTGCAAAATTTAGAGGGGTTTGACCCTCCTGTGGTCGACCACCTGGGTTGTAAGCTTATAAATACCAATAGGATGATCATTAGATTGTTAACCAAGTACCATAAGCATTAGAATTGCCACAAAAACGATTTTGCTATGTTTCTAGTTTTACATTGCCAAAATAGTGTCAAAACTGCGTTTTTGGATTTTTATGGTGAATTTGGCCTGCTAAGGTTGTGGTGTGCTTTTAGAGAGTGACCATGACTTGCTGGGGGGGCCACCAGCAGTCTGGTAACTGTCTTCATGTCTATTTTGCATTTTTCTAATTTAAATTGTCTTTTCATTTTCCTGTGCATGTATATTTTTATTTAATTAATTAGTTTGTTGTAGCTTACTGTTTTATTTCTTTTTGCAAGTTAGATGATGATTTGTGATAGTACGTGTTGATTTTATAGATTAGAAAAGGCTTGCAAGTCTCTAAGTCTCCTTACTAATTCCGTGTGCAATTAAAAAGTCTCTCTCTCATTATACTAACCCCGCATGTAGTTAGATGATAAATTGTGCTTTCTTTTATATTTTTACAGTCAAGCTTAGAACAGATTTTTAATTAGAACAGAGCATAGTTTTAATCTAAGTTTATTCTGACAAAGATTGATGGATGTATAGATTTGCTTCCAGTTTTTGAATCATAGCTTGCTTACTTCAGTTTTAGATAGATTTCACTTTCTTAGTTATTGGTTAAATGTAATTGTCAATTCACTTTTTAATATCATGTTTTTAATTTCTGGTTTCAATCATTTTCTTTATCATAGCTTGAATGATTAAACTAGACATAGTATAGTTTCCTTTCACGCAATTTCCTTTCATAGATTAAAATGCAATTAAATTATTTAGTTAGATAATGATGATCTCATTATGACGTTGATGGTTTATACATGAATATGTAGGGTATTTAACATTACTTTTATCATGGCTAAGTTTTCATTGGACTGTTTACTTCACACCTTTCATTTTTCCATTGAAATTAGTATTG
>ML792290.1:404267-454281 GCA_009831015.1 Picea engelmannii | reverse complement strand
TCTCACTCTGGGTGGGTAAACCCACCTTTAATTTAATTCTGGGTCTCAATAATAACTGTTGGGGCCGACTTCTTATTCTGCCTATTACAATTGTCCGATGACCAATCCGCAAAAGGGGATTTGGTCCTAATACAATTACTGACGTGATTAATCCACAATGGGGATTAATCCAATGAATAAAATAACAATAAGAATAAGAATACTCTTCACAGTTACATTATTTCAACAACATTAAGGTATGGATTCAAATTTAAAAGGAAAGACTCAATAATTAGGTACTCCTGGTTTAGTGCATAGATCATCACTAAGCATTATGGGAACAATGCATTCAAACTTGATTTACAACCATAGCTTGAGATGCATCCATTGTTCAATATTGAATTTCTTCAACCTTACAATCCACCACTTGTTTTGTATAACATTGCAATTAGATTATGAACAAGATGACACAACCAGGTTATTCAACTCTCTAAAATTCTCAAAGCAAGGTAGTTCCTAACACATGCTAAGTATATCAGAGGAGGTNGGGGAGGGTACTGTATGGACTCGGAGGACACAAAGTTCTCGATTTCTATTGGAATCTAGGAATCACCACCACCAACAGGGCAGAAGCCTATGCAATGTACCAATGCATTCAATTAGTCAAACAACAACAAATCACTAGATTCAATATAATTGGTGATTCTCGAAATTTAATTAGAATCTTTATTTTCAACTCCATGCCAAAGGAATCCCAGTTAAAGAAACTAGTGGACTATATTCGACTCTCAATCAGAAATATACATGTGAACTTCTTCCATGTGGTTAGACAATTCAACACAACAATAGACATAATGACAAACCTGGCCATAGGCAAGCCCCAAGGTCTTATGAGGGTTGTAGAATCGGTGCTCCACCTATCCCCCCCATGATCATATAGAGAATCCCCAAATTATTCAACCCCTCACCTCCTTTGATCATAGGCATAAGCAATCATTTCAACCCCCCTTACACGTTCCCTTAGGCTGGATGCATGGACAAGTGAATAACTATCTCGGCATGCAAGGGCCTCCGTTGAGCTGGTTAAATTCACGAGCAAAGGAAATAAATTCATCCACAAGGTGGAGATCTCGTCTGTGTGTGATGTATTGCATCTAGTACCTATGCAGGTGCACAACAATGGATCTAGACTTTCCATTTATGGCTCCAATTCATGGAATTGCAGGGACAATGTAGTTGGAGCATGGAATTATGTTTGCAGACGTCAGGTGGATCGTGGAGAAGGCAACATTGATCCAAAATAGATCCATGAAGGCCTAAAAATCAAATTTATCGGAATCAGATGAAACCAACACCATTGCATTGGGCTCGTCACGTTGATTTCGGCCATATAATTGTTTCCGCAAATGGACACCGTATGCAAAAGTTATCGCGTTCTGATCGAATTCCCAAACAGGGAAAAAAATCAACTGGTCAAAGTCAACATGTCGCACTACCAACGTCAGCAATACAATAGGTGATGTCAACATGATGGCAACAGGGACACGTGGCAACATGAGGAGGTGACACGTGGCACTCATTTTTGGCATTTTCAAAGGCTTATGTGGACCCATCAAAAACCTGACACGTGGCACTGTACGGACGCAACACGTGGTTGTACGGACGTTGACATGGCCCAATGACAAGATGAAACATGGCAGTACAAACGAAAGGTGGTTGTACAAATGTTGACATGGCAGGGTGACTGGGCAATACAGATGTTGATGTGGCAGCTAACTAGACAGGTGACTTGGTAGTACTGATGCTGACGTGGAACGACACGTGGTTGTACGACAATGATGTGGCAGATGACTGTGCATGTTAACTGGGTTGTTGATTGTGTGTTGATTGTACCATATGGGCGAACCACATGGTGACATGTGGCCCAATCAGAGGGCACCACGTGGCACCCCATATTTTTCCAATATTGGCTGGGTCAAAAAAATTATTTTTGCTCCAAGGGTTTCGAACCCATAACTTCTGGGACGAGCCACATCTTCTTGAAAGGGGGTGCACCGATCGGGCTAACCATATGACTTAGCCGCTAGGCAAGGTTCTTGGTATATGTGGAGAGTTGGGGCCAGGGCACATGGCACCATATGACCCGGAGTTTGGGCTTGAACGAAGGACTAGGGCCAGCGCCTAGCCCTTGGCCATATGGCGCGCTCCATATGACCAGGAGCCCGGGAGAAAGGGGATGTGTCCAGATATTTGTCAAATTTGGGTTTTAAACTATGTAATTTGATTTTTTGTGATTTTCAGCCTGTAATAAAGGGAATTTTGCCCATTTTGGGGGGATCTAAACCCCGATTTGAGGCCGGATCTTGGGAGGAAGTTGGGATAGGATCACTAACTCAAATCCTATATAAATCAGAGGTTTTTGACAGACTAGGAGGTTCATATTAGCAGAATGATGATGATTTTGTGAAGCTTGAAGCCATTTTTATGTAGGGAATCCATTGAGGAAGCGGACTTTTGAGGCCAATTCCGGGAGCTATGCTCAACCTTTTTCAGAGCCATCAGTTGTGTTGGATTCTTGAGGTCGAGCATAACACATCCACACTAGTTTGTAATCCTTTTGATAGATTTATGATATACTTTTGAAGCATTGAAGAGAAATAAGAAATCCTCACCCACTGAGACAAAGGCCCAGAGACGTAGGCAATCTTGTTGAACTCCATTAACAACCTTGTTCTTATGGTTTGTTGATATTTATGCTTATATTATGATCTGCATTTATTTATGATGGCTGCTATAATATCTCATTGGGTTCTTCTTCTTTCCTTAATTCCCAAATGGTAATTGAACACATGCTTAAAACTTAACCAAGTCTTTAAAGATCATTTTTAGATCAAACAAGGTGCGGGCGAGCCTAGCTAACTCAGCTCCAGATAAATTCTGGTTTTTTTGTGATTATGGCATGCTACGTACTCTAGGTTCAGTAATGATGAGCATTGAAGGTGACACAAAAAATAAAAAGGTGAACATGGGCGTCATTCTAATTCATCATTCATCAGTCTGGGTTGGTTCACCTCCGAGCAAGCTCGTGGTTATCTTTGTGTCCAACACTTTCTCCCGCTACAACACTGTTTTAATCTGGGGGTCTCGGCCTTTCGGCCCCAAATCGTCCCTCAATTTAACTCAAGCAATCCGCATGAGTGAGAAGATTTTCTCATTGAGAAAAATCATGGATTCACAAGCTCCTAGGAAACGTATGGATGGTGAAATGGAGATCAACGACTCAAAGAACCTCCAGAAAATGTTTATTAGACTTTGTGCTCTAAATTCAATTGTATCTTATGCGTTGGAAACCACGGGCCAACACAGAACCTTAATTGGCCAGCTCCACGATGAATTTGATGCACTAACGAGTCAGAATGAGGACCTTCAGAGGAGGCTGGAGCAGAGAGAGGAAACAAGAGCTCAACAGTCATCAGTAGAGAACGTCTGAATTTCCTCTGAAGCATCAGTAGCCCCAATTCCTAATCGCAATGACCCTCTAGATGAAGAATAGAGCAAGTAGGACCTTAGCCTACAAAATCTTTTTGTTTAATTATGTTTTGCTTCCGTATATGCATTTTTGGTATCTATTATTAACTATACACAGTTCATAGTTGCAGTAGTTTTAGAATTTGGAACAATATGATGAAAAAACTAGAGTTTTGCTAGAAATCGGGCTTAGTTCAACCATTTTTTAATAGCTTTGTAACTCTGATTTTCATCCTATGTATCTCAGTGGTCTTGACCACACCTTTATAATAGAAAATTTTACCAGTTCTTGTAAAAAAAAAAAACACATGCTAAGTATCCCACACTTCAGTAAGTGCAACATAGATAGCCTCATTTACTCACTCAAGAGGATGTTTGATCTATGCATGAGTGTAGTACCTTGCACTTGTTCTTGATGGTTCTCGTTGTGTTAAAGCAACATTGTGCCCAACTTCCTAAATGCCTTTCACACCACCTTCTTGTGTGACCAACACTAATACCTTGTTGCACTAAGCATTTCATGCATGACCAACAATGGATCCTCAATTTGTTGACCTTTCAATGCAAGCTCCAAATTTCTTTGGTGCTAACTCAACAACTAATCTTTCATCCCACCTTAGCGATAACTTATGGCACCACAATAATGCTACATGGTATACTAAAATGACCACATGAAAGACAACATAAGTAATAAAAGCACAATAAAAACTAACTAATTTTTTTTAATATTTATACCAATGATCAAAGTTGACCAAGTTAGTACACACTATAGTAAACCTAATTTAAAAAAAATAAAAATGATCAACCTCATTTACCAAGCACGAGACCAACTATCAATTATGCCCTCCATTGAACATCCAATCATCAATTTGAGTATAAATATATATATTATCATGCACCCTTATAAATGTTCCTCAAGATAATTCTTAATTTGAGTATAAATACATATATTATCATGCATGCTTATAAATGTTCCTCAAGATAATTCTTAACAATGATAGTGAATCCTGCTTGTGCCTCTCAACAAGATCGAGCTCTGCAATTGTACTCCACAACAATATCTCACAACATTACAAACTTTTCCCAATTTTGTCACAAATTTTATATTGACAAGAGACTCAATAATTCTCTATGCTTTTGGTTTGTATATTTCTTCGTATGATTGTTTAATTATTTTAGTAGTTTACTATTTATATGTTGCATCGGTAGAAGTTAATAAATTGTACCATTTGTTCATTTAGTTACTTGAGTTTTTTTTATATATGCCATTATTCCGTAATGTTTATGATTTAACAATACAATCGTAAGCTATAATAATGAATAAATATTATGGAGATTAATACGTTATAAAATCTCAAACAAAAATATAGTCAACGTGTTTGTTTGGGAAGTGTGTTGTGGGAGAGTCATTTATTTTGGATACCTATATGATTAGGCAAAATGAATGAATGAAATCATTTTTCTCTTTTGGATATTACCCCAAGAAATGAACGTTTACAAAACAAAATGCATTGAAATTCGCCCATGTTTGGTGAAGCTTTGCCAAACAATTTTTGTTATTTAAGTCTGCATAATAGTATGTAAATATGATTTCTTAAATATTTTTATGATATGTGTAAATTATATGATTGGAACTATAAACTTGATTTCACATTAATGCCACATAAATAACCCTACACATTGATGTCATATAAATATCAATTTAATATTAGGGAGACAAATGTAAATCTTATACAAGTTTTTACCAATGGATGATAGTGTAATCCCCTTTAATCTTAAATTTGGTATTCATAATGAGAAATTTGGTATTCATAATGAGAGAAATTTGGTCGTCATAATGAGTGTGGAATTCTATAGAACACTTGTAATTCTCTAATGTTATTAATTCCAACTTTACCTATAGAATGATAAGTATTTTTTTTCTATAATTATTTATAATTTAAAGGATATCTAATATAAGTTATTTTATAAATTAATTTATTGTAAATTGTAAATTCATCATGGTGGTAAATTTCAAAATAAGTTTGAACTATCCTCAAACACTTAAGTGAAGAATATAGTTTGTCATTACTTTTCTAGTGCCATACAATGATTTTCTTGAAGGCTACATCAATAATACTCAATATCATCAATAGCTACATTAGATAGACCTTGTGGAAGGGAGGAACATGCTCTCCAAGATTTGAATTTTGACCATTGTCACAACAACCACTCTAAGTTGCCATTAGGCCATACTTTGATGGACACGAGTCTGTCTATGTGTGTGTGTGTGTGTGTGTTAAGGCCCTAATAAACATTCATTATTAGTTTCTTTATTATATTAGTAGGTCGGCTAACCTTTCATTGCACCCTTTCATTATAATTGTAGTCTCTCTCTCTATCTCTCTCTCTATATACACACACACGTGCGTGCACCAAGGAGACCTAGTCTTAGGATCATCATATTTGGTCTTGTGAATTATATATATTGTAAAAGGAAGTTCCCCCCTCGAAATGGAGTGTATTTATTAACTTTTTATCATTTTCAAGATGCTTGGTTCATAACAATGTATGTATGTATTCCTCTTATCATCTTAATCCCTACAAACCTATACTTATAGTTTGTGAAACAATCCTTCAATTTAACATTACAAACTTTCAACAAGCAAAACAGTTTTTTTACTTTTTGAGCACTCTCAAAAAATTCTATCATCTAGATAATCATGATAATTGAAACGTGACTAGTCCATTTAGTCTTCCAACAGACAAAATATAGCTTTGTCTCTTTGAGCACTAGCAAAATAGTCTATCATCAAAATAAGTATGAAAATTGAAAAGTAACCATGGATTGTAGAGCCATCCTGGACTCAACCATGATTCATGTGTTGTACTCTAGTAGTAACACAAAACCTAGGATCAGTAATAAACGCTCCTTAGATAATGAGTCAATATTTGTATTGAATTCTCGTAAGATGTGTGTGAATTTTATATGAGAGAATAATTAACTAATTACCTTTAATCGTTCTACCAATGCATGAAGAACCACACTTTGAATTGGAAGTTCATATCTCATCCATTTGATAACCATATGTGAATCATTGAATGCCTACAATTGAAGAATGCCTTTACCCACTGTAATTTTCATTAGTCCTTTTATGGCCATCAATTTGACATAATTGTTTGTGTTGTTCCCCATATTGGATTTAAATTTTATGTAGTGACTATATCCCCCCAAAAAACCCCTTATATAATAATAATAATCTATTTTTAAGGTCACGGCCAAGCCACACCAAATTGGTGTATGAGACCCCCTTGCTTGTGCGACAAGGGACCCCCCTCCGCCCAGCGATTTGACTAGTAAAGTCTACAGAGGTATACATACCCTATCCCCCTCTGGATTTGAACTTGTGACCTCTTAAGAGGAAACATGTGTTCTTAACCATTAGGCCCACTCAGGCTGTATACTACTATGTTGTCCTGAGCCTTGACTTGCCCCATCAAAGAAACCCCGCACAATGGTCTTATCAATAAATAGTTTGCTTACCTATCTAGGGTGTGATGTTTTTTTAGTCACCTTACAGTGAAGAAATATGGCACATGTCTGTGAGAATACTAAGAATGTTTATACATATGTATTTTCAAATATAAGTGCATTTTGTGGCAGTCATATGCCCTAGGTAGTGATAAAGGGGACCGATAGAAATAATTTTAACTCTAGCCTTTGGTATTTAGATTTTAAGCATAACTCCACTAGAAGACCTTACCATAGATCATGATTACAAATTCATCTTTGAACATCCCTCCATATATGTTGTGCAAAGGGACAATGAATGAAAACATGTTCACTATGTTTATCACTCCTCTACACAAAACACATAATCTTGGTTCATGTCTCCCTCATTTCTACAAGAAAGCCTAGCTTGGCACTTTAATCCTATGCAACACTAACCAAAAGAATAATTTTGTCTTTAAAGAATCCTTGTGCTTCTATATTTTGGACCACCATTAGTCTCAGTCCTCATCATCAAATTCCAACAAAGGATCGTATCCTAATTTGGTAGTGTAATATCCACCTGCATTGTTTTTTACACATATCGTTTCATTTGGATCCTCTTTTAACCTTATATGTGCTCCATTTATTTTGTTTAAGAACTTATTCCATAGATTTGCATACTCACCTTCAAATCCAATCATCCTTGTCGACATCCATCCTTCATACCAAATGTAAGTGATCACACAATTTGAAATATGATTCAACTTAAAGAGTCCTCTTTGTTGTACATGCAGAATGAGTTCTTAAGGAAGGAAAATATCATTGTCACAGCCCACAATTGCATCTGCACCCAATCTATGAAATGTACAATCTCCAACTTTCCATACCAGATATGGCCCAAAGAGGGGGAAGGCCTGAACTAGTGCCTTCCATTGGTTGGAAACATTTTTAATACTTTTTCTTGGAGATATAATCATGTCCATCATTGAGAGTGGTGCAATATATTTTTGGACTATTATTCTCTTCCACAAGTTGTTCTTTGAGATCAAGTTCCACATACTCTTTACCACTAATAATTTACCAAAATAGTGTATGTTATTTAACCCCCCTTAGCTCTGGGCTTTGCAATAGAATGTCAATCTGTCAGATGAAATCCTACTTTATCCTTCTTACCTCTCCATGATAATTCAAAACATGGTATCTGTATCCTTACTAGAACACCCTTTGGAATGTGAGTTGGTGTATGCCAATAAACAAGTATTACCTCCAAAACATACATGTTGAGTGTTAATCTACCTCCCCTGAAAAATCCATCTATTGTCAATCACTTTTCCCATGTCCATTAGGTTTATTATTAAGGCCTAAGTACTTAAAGCCATCTTGGAACAATACATTTTTTAATGGAAAAAAGGACTTTCAACTGTTGTTCATCCATATCACCCAGGTCATTGAAATAAATAACAGAATTTAAATAATTTATCTCAATAACTGTGGCCTTGTGATATAATTGTAAAATTCCATGCATCTTCCTACCTTTTTCCACTGAACTATTGGAAAAAAAATAGAACATCATCCACAAATAGTAAATGGGTAAAAAATTCATTGCCTCCCATTCATACACCAAGTAGTACTATGCCTATTTTTGCTTCCAAAATGGACCTACTGAGCCCTTATGCCATCAATGAAAATAAGTTAGGTGATAATGGAAAACCTTGTCTTAAACCTCTAGATATTCTAAAAAAAAAGAAGACGATACTCCATTTATAAGCATAACAAGTGAAACCAAAGTCACACATCCCATAATCTAGTTCACCACTAGAAGACAAACCCCCACATTAATGAACAACAATCTCATGTATAACCAACAAATCATATCATATGCTTTGGATAAATCTAATTTTATAACCATTGTATGCATTTTCTTGGTTTTAATTGTGTGTAAATACAATTGCCTCATGTATCTGCCTCTCTTCTAGAAATCCAAACTACTCAGCAGAGATTACGTTGGAAAGTACATTTTTTAACCTCATAGGAAAGACTTTGGATATGATCTTACGAGAGTGATTACATAATTTACATAATTCAATAGGCCTAAATTCATCAAAAGGATATAGCTTTTATGTTTAGGGGTGAGAGAAATAAAGAAAGTGTTGAAAAATCCTAGGAATTTTCTAAAAAGTCTCACCTCCTTGAATGTGAGGAGATCCCCCAACAAATCATAAAAGACTAAGTAAAACTCAATTGTCCAACCATCTGGTCCTAGGCTCTTATCTTTTTTAGATGAAGTTAGGACTCTCAAGAGCTCTCCTTTTGTTATTTCCTCATATAATTCCTAATTATCCTCGTCATAAACAAGTCAAGGAAAGAAATATGATGCTTTCACAATTAGTGTTATTTTTACTCCCTCGGGCTCTTTGTGGATGGATTTATAATGTCGAACACCTAACTCTGATAATTCTTTAAAGCTCCTTACTATTGCACCTTTTGCATTTCTCATTTCCCATATGGTATTAGTGTTCGTGTAATTAGCATACTTATGAAAAAAAATTGTTTAGTCAACCAAATCCAACCAAGTAGCCCTACTCTTCATTCTCCAATCAACTCCTTGATCCAACAAAAGTTTCTTCTTCATAGCTTCTATCTCCTTAACCCTTAACATTTACTCAGTGTTGAAATTCCCATTTGCATTTTCATAAAAATACTTTCAATCGACTCCTTTGTTTCCTTTAGTAAAATGCCACTCAATGTATATCTCTCCATTGACCATTCTAGTACCTTTCATTTAACAAATTTTAATGCTTCCACAAATTTTTCACTAATACGTTTAGATGAAGTTCCATTGAAATTGTCCCAATTACTCATGACTGGCATAAAAAATTATTCTTCTTCTAGCCCGAGCAAATTAAATTTGAAAGGTGGTGAGGGATATCTATATATACTTATATTTATAGCACATCCATAACTAGATCAATATATATACAAATTCTTTTATTTGGTTATGGATGTGCTAGAATTTTTGGAAAGTCGATAAATTTAGAGAATCGGGGCTGAAGATTTTTAGGGTTTCGATGGGAGTTCGGCCCTAGTTCAGCAGCCAAGGGAGGCGTCATGTCTATTATTGCTTGAGTTTTTGGAAAGTCGATAAATTTGGAGAATCAAGGCTGAAGGGGTTTAGGGTTTCGATGGGAGTTCGGCCCTAGTTTCGCAGCCGAGGGAGGTGTCATCTCTATTATTTCTTGAATTTTTGGAAAGTCAATAAATTTGGAGAATCAGGGCTGAAGGGGTTTAGTGTTTTGATGGGAGTTCGGCCCTAGTTCAGCAACCGAGGGAGGCGTCATCTCTATTATTACTTGAATTTTTGGAAAGTCGATAAATTTGGAGAATCGGGGCTGAAGGGGTTTAGGGTTTCGATGGGAGTTCGGCAGCCGAGGGAGGCATCATGTCTATTATTTCTTTTTTCAATGGTTTAAGGCCCTGGTCTATACCTTCAACGGTGGTTTTTACATCGGTTAGAGGGGCCTCAACGTATTCTTTTTCATTTCTATGAATGACGTCATAGATATGTCAGATGGTTCTGATCTCTCCTCGTGTGAATGAATTTCGAGCCATCAAATTCTACGTTCCCAGTCTCAGCCAGTGAAGTAGTTCGTATGTTAGTTAATGCATGTTGGTAGGTGCATTGGATCGGACGGTTGTTTTTCCTCTCGGGATCAACCAACCTAAATGGACGATGAACTACTGGAACTTGGTGTTGATGGCATGGGTACAGGAGGGATCTTCCTATCTGAATATGAGTTCATTCATATGCAGCGATTAAAAAGAGCTTCAGATATGGGCCCGTTGGATCTACCATTGCAATCTGATCCCAAGAACAATCTTCAGAACTGAGGTTCTCAATTGATTGCAGAGGCAGGTCATGCCCAATTAAATGCAGAGGTAGGTGAAGGTTTGCATGAAAAAATTGATCTGGTGTGGAGGAATCTTTCTGTCAGGAAACGAATAGATTATTGGAGGATCGCTTTCCATTGTTATGGGTGCCACGTTGTGGGACATGTACAATCTCAATGTAGTTGAAATTATGCACATTTTTCCCCCCTTCTCAAAAATCTGGAAAAGAAAATAGGAGGTGGCGGACTCTGAGTCGGATCTCGGAATGGACGATGGATTGGCGGGAAACTTCGAGTTAAAACAACATCAGCTAAGTGCTTCAGGTGGCAACATGAATGTGACAGCTTAGAATGTTTATACGAGTAAGGTTTTCTATAATAACTCTTTAGGCTTTCCAAATGCAAATATTGAAGTCCCCTTGAGGGTTATTAAAGAGACGGGAGCCTCTTCTTCTGTTACCGTCATTTATCCCCTTAACCCACCACATTCTCCCTCTCTTGTTACTCCTCCCCTGGACTTGGCTCCCCCTTGCCATACTTCTAAGGCGGTGAAGGTCTTCCACATTCAATCCTCTCACAATTCCCCTTCTTCTTCTTCCCCCAGGCCCCGTTCTCCCTCTAGAACTTCCAATCGAAGCTCCAGCCTATAGTCAAATTATCTTCTTATATCCAAGGGGAAATTAGGTCCAGAGGTGGCGGATAATGGGGGTTTGGCTTTAAACGGTGCTCCCAAGGGACAAGCAGGAAGGAAATCGAAAATATCTATAGCTCAGTCTCAGGCAGCTAAAGAAATCAGGTTTGGAAGACAAACTACCATTCTAAGGGCCCTTAGAGCAGGGATGGCTCGGGCAAGGGGTTCTAAATTATTATGTTCTTCTTCAATTCACGAGGAGTAGGGGGCACTCCTAAAACTTCGGCCCTCAAAAGATTGTGTGAGATGGTCAATCCTGACATAATTCTAATACAAAAAACAATGTGCAGTGGCAAGAAGGCAGACGATATTTCTAGTTTGTGGCTTAAGGGTTGGTATTTTTGCCTTTTGGATGTTGATGGTCTCTCGAGGGGTATTCTTACGGCATGTATGTAATGTCCCCACTTTGGGACATCATTACATTATATAGGGTTATGTTGACCAGAGTATCCAGATGGAGGTTATAGTGAGTACATATATTATTGAGAGACATTTTGGGGTCCGGCTTGCATCGCTCATCCCATTTCATCATTATGATCCATTCCGCACAGGTTGGCTTTGGTTCCGTTGCATTCTGGCGATTTCCATGATTTTGAGTATTTTGAGTTATTTAATTAAATTCACTAAAGAGGTCATTTTGGGCACAATACTTGGAGGAACCTCTCAGTGTAATAGCTCATTGGAATCGGGAGGAACATGACTATAGGATAGGATGATGAGAAGTGACTTTCAGTGGCCAGGGAAGCCACTAGGAGAGATAAGGCATTTTTCATAGGTAAAAAGGTTAATTAATTAATTAAAGTGATTTAATTAATTAATTAATAATTGAAAAAGAAAAGTCACTTTGGAGAGACAAGGGGATGCAGGAAGTATAAATAAAAGGCAAGGGCCTCTATTAATTCATTCATGTATGTTTATCATTTTGATATCTGGCTTCTAGCGAGAGAACCCATACCTTTGGGGTTTTGAGGGTTTTGACTTAACAAAACCTAGAGGACGATTAGGTGGTGAAAGATTACACCTAGCTTGTCCCAAGCTTGGTCTCGAGGATGCAATACTCCCCCACACCATTCTAGTTCAGATCTAAATCAGTGTAGGAGGGTTCTACACCAGCCACTGGCACAGGAAGAGAAGGAGGGCACACCATTGGGGGTTTCCAGCAAGGGGGGTGCACCATTCTTTGAGGGAGGTTTGTTCCAAGGGATTGGAAGGACTTCGGCATATTCTAGCACCTGGGTTTTCATTGCAGGGTCTTGGCCATCAGATCTAGTGCATTCTGGGGGAGTTTCATGAGGCAGTTGATTTATTAGATGCATTGGACGAATTGGAGAGAAGGAGAGCATTTTGGATATTCAGATCTATTCAGTTTGGAGGGGTTATACTTCAGATCTAACCCTGATACTTCACCCAATGACTTGCAGTGTCCCGATCTACCTTTCTACCGAGTTTCGGGGCATTTGGAGGCCTCCTTCATCAAGGCCAAAATTGTAGGGTTTGACAGTTTTCAAGAGGGCGCAACTCCACTCGAGGATTCAACATTTGGGGGAGCATTCCTTGGTATTTCAGTTTGAGATTTCAGGAGGGGACTCTACACATCCCGATCTACAGTTTGGCATCTTCTTCAGACTCATTTAGAGGCCTCTTCAGTTGAGCCGAATTATCTAGGTTTTCAGGCATATAGGGGGGTGCACCATTCCTTGGAGGAGAGTCAGATCCATGAGTTTGAGCACTTGGGTTGTTCTTGCCTTTACTCGATCTACTATTTGGCATATTTACCAGAGTGATTGGACATCTTTGGCAGCAGGGCCGAATTGTTGAGGCTATTCAGTGATCCAGTAGGGCGTGGCATCTTCCATCTTGGGGGTTGATACTTCATACGGACCAGATATTTCTTGTATTGGTATTCATGGTGTATTCAACCTTTGGAGGCTTATAGTATCTTCTTGGAGAATTTTGTAGCAGCTCTTATTCTGTTATTGGATCCATCTATTGAGCATTCCAGATCGGCATCTTCATTGTATCAAGTTCTTCTATTTATGAATAATATCAGATCTGAGGTGTTTTGGCTTGTCTATCATATTATTGATCTTGCATATGGTTGAGATATGATCCATTACGGTATCTTCTTGTTTATTGTTGCAACACATATATAAATTCATCATCATAAACCCTAAGGCCGAAATCAAGAGGTCAACCTGCAAGTAAACACATACAAACAAGTAAATCAACAAAGTGTTTGACGAAATGCCACAACCAATAAAAGTTTAAAAAGACACCCAAAACTGTGATGTTCCTGGCATGTTGGCTTGGGAACATTACAGTGGTATCAGAGCCTAAACTTCTGCCAGCCTGAGGGTCTTCCATAAGGAGAGATGGATGTGTGGGATTTTACTGGAAGGATTGTTGATTGTGAGAGGGAATATCAAACCCTCGAACCGATTTTCAGAGATCTATTAACATTCCCTCAGTTTGTATCCTATAAAAATCGTAATTGGAGCAAAGATAAGGTTACACATTGGATTGGCATTGTAGAGGAAAAGAGAGCCAAAGAAGATAGATGGGAAATGGAATCAGTCGATTTGATGGACAACATAAAACAGAATAGCAAATGGATTAGAAAATTGCAAAAGGGAATAGTTAATGGATGGAAGGAAGAACAAAGCACTCCTACACCCATTAGGAGCACGCAACTTTGCTACAGTTGCAAGGTGCCTTGGGAACCAAATCATAGGTGTAGGGGTAAGGGTAAGAAGCATATTATTGAGGTGCACTGTGATAGTGATGATGAGGTGTCTGAGGATGGAGCGATAGATGCTTATTTGGAGTAGTGTGATGATGCTAGTGACTCTTGTACCGAGGCTAGTTATTCTGACACGCTTGAGGAGGATAGTGACTCTTGCACACTTGTAGATACTAGTGATTATGGCATGCTTAGGGAGGATGGAGACCCTTGTGTAGTGGATAAACAATCAGATGAACAAGATGACAGCACCTGCATTTCAGCAGACATATCACATGGTGTTGATGACCCCTACACCTCAGCAGAGTGGAGACACTAGTGGGGATTCACACGTGTTAGCACCTAGGGATGATGAGCTTCCTAGGGGGGGCGTGAAACATATGTCGTCTTTTCATACACCCATGATAGCCACGTCACATGAGGATATCAGTGGCATTTCAGATGTGATGGAGGAGCCATGTGTGAGGGATGCACACCATGGACATGTAGATCCACATATCCAGGAGGAGATATAGGACGTGCAGACAGTTGACCTTACACATACAGATCAACATGAGGAGATTGAGTCACAGCTTTTGGAGACTCCATTAGTTGATCATATTGTGGAGACTGACAGGTTGATGGGGCACTTATTTCCAGGATCAGCCTGCATTGATGAGGATGCACTCTTTATTAGTCAAAATGACCATAGCACGTGTCTGGACACATCTATATTGGATCGAGGCGCAAATGATAGTAGCAAGGTGAGTGCACAGGAGGATACAATTTCTCATACATGATACAGTGTGATTCAGAGGGAGATAACATCTAGTGATGAGGTGCAATGGCATACAGGAGGACCCAGTGGCATAGTAGACAGTGGGCAGTTCATCACTTTATCTTCTGCAGAGATTGTTGTTGGGGATTCTAGTGATGGCACTAGCAATGAGAGACGTGAGGTGTCACCTCAGCATGACTATGATCAGGAGTCACACCACTTAGCAGGACAACTGAGAGTCAATGAGGATATGATCATGGCAGTCACTAGGTGTTTTGATGACACGCATGCATTGGTGGTCAATTACTATTGGAGGGCATCAGTGGCACATGGTAGTGTAGATGAGGGATTTGCCATGGATGACCTTCATACCCTCATGGAGAGAGTGTCTTCGATGAGGACTGACTACCAGCGGTTATTGACAGACAGGGACTACCTACTAGGGATTGGCGAGATGTATCACAGGGCCTTGAGGGAGCAGGAATTGGAGGTGGACTGACTCACTCAGGAGTTGGAGAGCACTAGAGGATTCTTGAGAGGCACACAAAAAACCCTTCAAGAGTCAGAGTCCAGATCAGAGGAGCTTCTTGAGGAGATTCATCAGAAATCCACTTCATCTATCATAGTGCACAGTCAGATATGTCCTTCGGTCACATGGCTAGAGGATGTTGGTGGTCTAGCAGAGGAGCACCAATTGATGGAGGACCCTTCCATTTGTGTTCTGAGAGTGGTTGACCTTTAGAGAGAGGTTGATCCAATAGTACACCCAGGATCTATGATGCGGAATGAGTATGTCAGAGCATACGGTGGTGAGTGATAGCTCACAGAGACATGTTGATATGTATGGTGGGATCCAGAGGGGTGTATTGCCTTGCAGGGAGGAGACACACTTAGGGGAGCATGCAAATGCCACTCCTTTGAGGCATCACATAGTTAGGGGAGACCACCTTCATCGTATCAGCAGTCGCATGGGAGACAAGAGGTATAGGTTGGTGGACCAGTAGTTGGAAGAGTTACTTTCGGTTGTACTAGATGATTGGGAGTCAGTGATGATCACAGGAGAGTATGTACCATGGATACCAGTGGATGATCTTTTGGTTGAATCCTTGGGATGGACCAAATCATGTGATGTTTTACAGGTCTACAGTCAGCTACAGAGGTTTTTGTTAGCCTTTCCTGACATATTTATCATTGACAATAGCATGAGGAGAGATAGACAGTGGCAGAGGGCATGGAGAGTGAGTAGGCCAAGACCACCTGACAAGAGTACTTTTACGACATACAACAATTCAGAGGTGGACCGTGTTAGGAAAACAGTTGAGACTTGGTGTGTGATAGTGAGCATCATAGGCCAGGTGACAACAGATGAGCACAGAGGGCTTCTGACAGTGATCAGTCTGACACAGGAGCAACTAGCGGAGACTGGAAGTGATAAACTTCCAAGTTTGCCATGGGATCTAGGAGTTCATTTTGTTAGCAGGATGTTTTACGTCATGTTGATCCAGGTTGCGCCAGAGAGACACACACTCCACCTTGGGTTGGGTTGGAGTGGGCCTGCAGGTACTTATCTTATGGAGCGAGACATTTTCTCCCTCTTGATCATCATGATCGGGCATGGAGATGGTTGGGCAGGTACTACTTCCATAGAGATGTTCTTACAGATGCATCTTCTTGACAACAGGTCCAAGTGCCACAGGTACTTCAGCTTGAGGATCCAGGAGTGGAGGATCCAGTAATATATACAAGGAGTAGTCAAGCATGGTCATCATAGTGCAGTGTCATCATGATGATCTTCGACAGAGGCTAGCGTGGGACCCAGGGATTGCAGGATTGAGAATTTCACTGAATGACAGGGGTGAGTGGACCTTTGCAGGGGAAAGTTGTTCTGACTTTCCATTGAGCTTCAGTGTTGAGGAGAGCACATCACTTGAGGGTGTCTCACGGAGGTCTGGCGGTACCTCATTATGGCATCAACATGGGCAGTTGATGGAGGCTGTGTTGATCTTGGTAGTATCTTGGAGGATGGACTCAATCAGGGATGAGGCCATGAGTCATGAGCAGGAGTTTCACGGTGTTGATACATTTCATGATTATGCTTCCCAGGGGCTTGCAGTTCACGTCTTGATATGGGACCCAGGGGGCAGAGTGCATGATAGTTCATCCTTGGATGAGGTCTACTGTGTGTTCCACAGGTGGACATGGGATCCTGGTATTATACTTGAGGGGATTTGGTTATTGCTTGAGGACAAGCAATTTTCTAGCAGGGAGGACTGTAATGTCCCCACTTTGGGACATCATTCCATTACAGAGGGTTATGTTGACCAGAGTAGCCAGATGGAGGTTATAGCGAGTACATAGATTATTGAGAGGAATTTTGGGGTCTAGCTTGCATTGCTCATCCAATTTCATCATTATGATTCATTCTTCATAGGTTGGCTTTGGTTCCATTGCATTCCGACGATTTCCATGATTTTGAGTATTTTGAGCTATAAGTTAATTAAATTCACTGAAGAGGTCATTTTGGCCACAATACTAAGAGGAACCTCTCAGTGTAATAGCTCATTGGAATAGGACTACATGATAGGATGATGAGAAGTGACTTTTAGTGGCCAGGGAAGCCACTAGGAGAGATAAGGCATTTTTCAGAGGTAAAAAGGTTAATTAATTAATTAAAGTGATTTAATTAATTAATTAATAATTAAAAAATAAAAGTCACTTTGGAGAGACAAGGGGATGCAGGAAGTATAAATAAGAGGCAAGGGCCTCTATTCATTCATTCATGTATGTATGTTTATCATTTAGATATCTGGCTTCTAGCTAGAGAGCCTGCACCTTGGGGGTTTTGAGGGTTTTGACTTAACAAACCCTAGAGGACGATTCGGTGGTGAAATATTCCACCTAGCTTGGTCTCGAGGATGCAATACTCCCCCACACCATTCTAGTTCAAATCTACATCAGTGCAGGAGGGTTCTACACCAACCACATGCACAGGAAGAGAAGGAGGGTGCACCATTGGGGGTTTCCAACAAGGGGGGTGCACCATTCTTTGAGGGGGGTTCGTTCCAAGGGATTGGAAGGACTTCGGTAGATTCTAGCACATGGGTTTTCATTGCAGGGTCATGTCCATCATATCTAGTGCATTTCGGAGGAGTTTCATGAGGCAGTTGATTTATTGGATGCATTGGACGAATTGGAGAGAAGGAGAGCATTTTGGAGATTTAGATCTATTCAATTTGGAGGGGTTATACTTCATATCTGAGCCTGAGACTTCACCCAGTGACTTGCAGTGTCCTGATCTACCTTTCTAGAGAGTTTCAGGGCATTTGGAGGCCTCCTTCATCATGGCCAAAATTGTAGGGTTTGACAGTTTTCAAGAGGGTGCAACTCCACTTGAGGATTCAACATTTGGGAGAGCATTCCTTTGTATTTCGGTTTGAGATTTTAGGAGGGGAATCTACACATCCCAATCTACAATTTGGCATATTCTTTGAACTCATTTGGAGCCCTCTTCAGCTGGGCCTAATTGTCTAGGGTTTCAGGCATCCGGGGGGGGCACCATTCCTTGGAGAAGAGTCAGATCCATGAGTTTGAGAGGGATATCAGAGATTTGAGCACCTGGGTTGTTCTTGCCTTTACCCGATCTATTTTTTGGCATATTTACCAGAGTGATTGGACATATTTGGCAGCATGGCCGAATTGTTGAGGTTATTCAATGATCCAGCAGGGCGTGGCATCTTCCAGCTTGGGGGTTGATACTTCATACGGCCCAGATCTTTCTTGTATTGGTGTTCATGGTGTATTCAGCCTTTGGAGGCTTATAGTTTCTTCTTGGAGCATTTTGTAGTAACTCCTATTGTGTTATTGGATCCATCTGTTGAGCATTCCATATCAACATCTTCATTGTATTAGGTTCTTCTATTTATGAATAAAATCAGATCTGAGGTGTTTTGGCTTGTCTATCATATTGTTGATCTTGCATATGGTTGAGGTATGTTCCATTACAATATCTTCTTGTTTATTGTTGCAACACATATATAAATTCATCATCATAAACCCTAAGGCCGAAATCAAGAGGTCAACCTGCAAGTAAACACATACAAACAAGTAAATCAACAAAGTGTTTGATGAAATGCCACAACCAGTAAAAGTTTAAAAAGACACCCAAAAACCGTGATGTTCCTGGCATGTTGGCTTGGGAACATTACAATGCATCCCGAAAGCTAAGGTGATTCAAGCTTCAAAATTCTCTTCATGCATTATGGTACATGTAAAGGATCGATTACTAAACTCTGAGGTTAAAATATGCAATGTATACAGCCCTTATGTAACCAGATGTTAAATTATGAAGACATCATCATAGGGGAGATTTAAATTTCGCTTTGTCTCTAAAGGATATTTGGGGAAAGAATCCACGACAAGATCCTTTGGAAGGTTTTTTTTCAAAATGGATGGAAAAACACAACCTCATTGACTTGGCTGCCAAGAAACTTTCTGACATTGGGAGCAATGGCAGGAAAGGGATGGGATTGGTGGCAAAGAGGCTCAACCGTTTTCTAATATCTGAAGGTATGATCGATAAGTGTTGGGCGATATATTCTAGGGATGAGATTGTCGGTATTTCAGATCATATGATGATAGTCATTGAAGCTTTCAAAACCAGTATAGCTAGATCAATCCCTATGAAATTCAATCAAGATTGGTTAAAAGAAGAAGACTATCGCAAGATGGTTTTGGAATCTTGGTCCACTTTGATGGAGGAATTGGGTGTACCTTTTATGCAACAATTTGTTGTGAACATAAGAAAAATGAAAAAGGAGGTGCAAACAAAGCTTAGTTGTCTTCTAATCGATCGATCATGATGTGGGAAATTTATCCAATGAAGAACACAAGATGAAAAAGGATCTTATGTCATAAAACAATATTTTCTAAAGAGTGGGGAATCTAAATGGAGGCAAAAAAAAGTCGAGTTTCAAGAAGGAGACAACAATACAAAATTCTTTCATAAATTTACAAGTTTTAGGAGAATACAAAACTCCATTTAGGAAATTAAGGATGTTGATGGATGGAAAGTCACTGGTCAAGAAATGATAGTTAATGCAGGAAAAAAAAATTCTAACCTCTTCAAAGAACTTGTGGGATTTCCCATCGCGTAAATATTGAAGGTTATATCTCTCTTTCCCCCCTTCATAACTAACGATATGAACATGACCCTTCAAGAAGAGATATTGCAGAAGGAGTTGTTTGAAGTCTGTCCTCTTTTCAAAGATGCAAAAGTCCAGGTCCTGATAACTTTACTGTGGTGTTTTTCTTAGGTTTCTAGGATCTATTCAAGGGGGGTCTTTTAAAAGTGGTGAACTAATCTAAAAGGATGGGAAAGGTGTGGGACACTTTCAAATCTACTTATCTTGATCTCATCCCCAAAACCCAAGATCTGTCTTCCTTTGAAAACTTTCGTCTTATCTCATGTTGTAACCTTATTTATAAACTCATTGCTAAACTCATAGCCCGTCGTTTAAAGTCGATTTTCAATAGCTTCATTTCTTAAGAACAATATGGGTTCTTTTTCAACTGCCAAATTCACATTGAAGTCTCCATTGCTCAAAAGGTGATTCACACTATAAAGTGACAAAACTTCCCTCCTTTTCATGAAACTTGATCTGTCCAAAGTTTACGATAAAGCAAGCTGGACTTTTATCAGACTAGTTTTTATCCAGTTGGGGATGAACCTTGAAATGGTAAAATAGATTATGGGGTGTATTGAAAATCCTTCCTTTTCTATCCTGATACATGGAGTTCCTTCTCCCTCTTTCTGCTCCTCTAGAGGGTTGAGACTAGGGTGTCCCCTCTCTCCCCTTCTATTTCTTCTCATCATGGATGGTGTAAGCCTATTGATTAAAAAAACTCGTCGTGAAGGACTATTGAAAGGAATCAGGATCTCAAACTATGAAATCCTTACTCATCTCCCTTTTGTTGTTGACGTTATTTTGTTTGGTGCGGGTTTACAAACGTAATTTCTTGCTCTAAAAACACTTCGAAGCTTTTTAGTATTTCTACATGGATGCAAATAAACAAGATAAAGTCTTTTGTTCTTATAAATAGCCTTCAGGATGACGCAACTCTTCAGTTGTTTGAATGCCTTCCCTACACTCAAAAGTATATCGGTGAAGATATTTAGTATTTGGGTTTCTCTCTTAAACCAAATGATTATTTGTACAAGGATTGGTAATGTATTTTCACCAAAATATACAAAATAATTTCTTTTTGGGTGCATCGTTGGCTCTCAAGGGGCAGGATATTGGTTCTTCTAAATTCAGACCTGAGTAGTATACCGGTCTACTGGGCTTCAATAACCAAAATACCAAAAGGAATATTACACAAAATTAGGAAATTTTGTTTCCTTTTCTTATGGGCCAGGAACACGAAGAGGAAAAACCATCCTTTGGTCAAATGGTCTAAACTGGCCATGCCCAAGGCCTTAGGTGGATGGGGAATAAATAATTTGGTTTGTTTTTGTAGAGCTTTGGCAAACAAAATTTTGTGGAGGTTGTTCCACAATGAGATGTTATGGGGAAGAATTACGTCTTCAAAGTACTTACAGGGAAAGAAGACCTTTATCGACTGGATTGGGATGTCAAGGGAAAATACTCAAAACAGTTCAATTTGTTGGAAGGCTTTGGTTGATGCCTTTCCACTCATTGGAAATCATCTCTCATGGAATGTTGGGAATGGCAGACAAATCAGGATCCGGGAAGATCCCTGGATTGGTTTTGGAAATGGATTCAAATTTCTAGAAAATATGTTGATCTGTCTTCATGAAAACAATATTTTCACTTTAAATGATGCCTTAATTGCAGATTTGGATCGAGTGGCAGAAGTGAAGGAAAATTTGTTGAAATGATGGACCTGGCAGGAGAGGAGGTTGATATATGGAGGGATTATGTTGTTGATCTAAAGTCCAACTTCATCCTTTTAAAGGAAGAGGAAGAAGATTCCCTTTTCTGGTCCGCTGACACTAAGAGAGATATTTACTTGACAAAATTAGGATATCTTTTGTTGGTTAAAGAAGCTTTTGAAGGGGAGAGGAAATGGTGGTGGAAGTTTTTATGGGATCAGAAGGCTCCCTACAAATGTAAAATATTTTTATGGATGGCGCTGAAAAACAAGATTCAAACATGGGATAATGGCTTAAAGAGAGGGTGGTGTGGTCCAAATAGGTGCTCGTTGTATAAACTTAGTGTTGAGTCTGTTCAACATCTTTTCATTGAGTGCCCATTTGCTCTTTAGGTATGGAATGAGGTTGAAAAGGACTTAAAACTCACAGGTATGTATCAGGGAGAATATCTAACTATGTGGGTTAAGAAGTGGAAGGACAACGATGGCGTTCATTCCCAACCCAACATCCCTTTTTTCTTTGTATATTTCCTTTGGTGGGCTCGTAATGGTATTATTTTTCAAAACACTTCAGTCCCATTTGAGGTGGTGGCGGGTTTAGTTGTCAAGCTTGCAGTTGAATTTAAGTCTGATATAAAACACAAAAAGAAAAGAAATCTTGTCATGCCTTAAGTTGTGGACGGGATACCTTGGGGGTTCTTTGACGGGGCCTGTCAAGGCTACCCCCCATATGCAGTGCTGGTGCAATTCTCTTTTTATCCAAAACACATTGTTATAAGATAAGATACTCCCCAAGCATGGGCACAAATAATAAAGCGGAGTTGGCGGCCCTTTGCGCATTGTTGCTTCACGTTGATATGCTTCATCTTCGAAAATTGCAGGTTTATGACGACTCCAGAGTGGTGGTTGATTGGATCAACGATTTGATAGTGTGCCAGAACAGAAGACTTCGTCCTTTAATGAATCAAGTGATCTAAAAATGAAGAAGACTTGTATTCTTGAAAATATTTGCAAGTTAAATTTATGTGTTAAAAGCAAATGGATCAACTTTGCAACACATCTTTAATAGGATTTACTCATTCAAGATGCATATAAACAACAGCATAATCAATGAACAGAAAACACATAACACAACAAATGATAAAGGATTTCACCCCTCTCTTGGGCTACATCTCCTGGTCCAGCTTCCAATGAATCATTTGTATTATTTGCTCAAAGTGCTAAAAAAATGTGCTTTACAATGCTCAAAATGTCTAATAGACTGCTCCAATGGCTTCAGAACGTCCAAAAACCCCTAGTTGGGATTTTTCGGCACCTCGTTTGGCCAAAAAATGAAGAAGATAGGCTTCCTTGAAGTCTCCCCTTCAAGCTTGTTGTCTCTGCATCTACAAAACGCACCTCCTCTGGCTCAACCTAGCCCGCACGAAATTTAAAGTGTAAAAACTTGGCACCGGGCGCAATCGCACAACCGGTCCAAACTGTCGAACCATTACGCGTTGGCCCTAACTACCAAGGCTCGTGGACACATGGCAGTCATATGACCGCGCGCCAACACAACAGGGCTTAATGTTTAAACAACCGTTGGAACCGTATGTCAAACCCGCGCGCACATGTATAGTGGTCACATGGTATGCCAAACCGCACACATATAATAAACGGTTATAATATGCTTACGGTGGTAACCATCGTAGCTCTGGTCGCATACGATACAACACATGACCACGGGCCGGGGCTTAGCCCGGCCCGGTCCACGCCCAAACATACATTACAACAATGTTAAATACAATGATTTGCATATACATAACAAGGAACATGTGTGGGCGCGCCGGTTGGGCGGCCTTTCCCAAAGCTTTACCCTGCCCTTGAGGTCACGGGGTCGACTCCTGCTGAGTGCAAAGGTTTTAACCAATAAACAAGT
Organism: Picea engelmannii; assembly: GCA_009831015.1. Classification (NCBI taxonomy): domain Eukaryota; kingdom Viridiplantae; phylum Streptophyta; class Pinopsida; order Pinales; family Pinaceae; genus Picea; species Picea engelmannii. The sequence continues at coordinate 430,418 of ML792290.1, read as the reverse complement.
GACACGTGGCGGCCTTTGATTGGGCCACGTGTCGCCTTCTCATTCGCTGCCAACAAAACACGTCATATGCCAACTACCCATTAACTGTCTGCCACGTCAGCGTACGGCCTGCCACGTCAGTGTACGGCCTGCCACGTCATCCGTACGGTCTGCCATGTCATCGTCCGTACGGACTGTACAATCAACATCTTTTTTTTTGCTTGTTTGCCATTTTGAACAGAATGTGATATCTCTCACTCTCGATGTTCGTTTGAACCCAAATGAGTTTTTTTGGGTTCGCAACGACGAGACCTACGCTCTCGTTCGATTTGAAGCGATTCCGAGCACTTTGAATTTTTTAGCAAAATTTGATCCCCTGATCATCAAGTAAGGGAATTCATTGATAATTTGGAATGGTTCTCATGTAAGCATATTTTTCGTGAACTAAATGAAGATGCAGACAAATTATCCAAGGAGGCCTTATCGTTGGAAGTTGGTGCTTTTATAGTGCAAGAGTTTTCTGAAGATTGTTTTATCAAGGATTTTAATTTTCGTTTATAATTGGGTCTGTCCATTTTGTAGGGTTTTTTGGTGATGAGACTAGATGAGTTCTTTTTGAAGGACTGAAATGTAATGTTTCTCAGTGGATAAGTAGATTAAGAAAAGAAAGTATCTGATATGATGGAAAGTAAGAAAGACAATTAATGCAGTTTCTTATGTTGGACAGTAATATGTATATTTCTCTGTTTTGAAATATAAGTTTTTTCATTCTCTGAAAATATATATATACTACATCTAGCTTTGAAAGATAAAGAGGGAGAGCCATTGTGAAAAATTTATAGGTATAAGGGGAAAGTTAACCATCTGATAATAAACAATAAAAATGGGAGATTGAGTCAAATATAAATATACAGGAGTTAAGATCAAATTTAAGAATAATAATAAATAAATTTAAGTGACGGTCTAGGGAGATTAGGTTTAAAAGAGAGTCGTGCAATGAAGCACATGTTAAAAATTTAATGAAACAAGGGCTTCTTAGTCCCTGCCAAGTAAATTTGGAAATGGAGATGATAGTTAACACCCTTTAATTATTGATGATGATGATGATGATTAGGTTGAAACATGAATAATATGCTAACAAATGAGCTAGTTTCATAATCTTAAAAGAAATCAGCTTCTTTTAGGGGTTTTGTTATTTTAAAAGAGAAAAATTAACACAAATAACTATACCCTCAAAAAAAATTGAATTCAAAGAATTTGACATAGCTTCACAAGGGATGGAGGAAGCAGCTCCATGATAACACATAGTTTATAGATTTGTCATACCTTGAACAAAATCTCTTACCATGATTTTACTTTAATGTTGTTGCCATATAGTTTTGGGATTAACCTGAATTTCCTTCTAATTAAACTAAGCAAGCCAAATGCAAATCTCATTTAAAAAAAATAAAAATAAACATTTTTATAATATATATTTTAATATATATAATATTTTTCTGTGTTAACCTATATATTATAAAATATAATATATATTTTAATATACAATATTTTAATGTGTTAACATATATATTATAAAATATAGAATATACACTGTAATTTATATAATATTTTAATATATATTATAAATTATAATATATATTTTAATATATATAATATTTTAATGTGTTGACATATATATTATAAAATATATATTGTAATTAATATATATAATGTTTTAATATGTTAACATATATATTATAAAATATATAATATTTTAATATGTTATCACATGACACATCCAACACAAAACATCACTAATAGTCATAGCTATATACCTCTAGTCCTTGTCATATCATGTTACAATTTTTTTATATTTCTTATTTCTTTATTTTAATTTTGGAATGGGATAAAATTAGAATGTAAATCAATAAATCAAGAGAACTATACTCTCAAATCCAAGCAATAAATTACCTTGTATCCTTCACTCTACCCAGCTATGGAAGTTTACAGAGAAGTCAAGTTTGGATACATTGGGAAAAAGTATTTTATTTTGGTGGTGTAATAAATCTGTTATATATATTAAATTTCATTTTTAAGTGGAAAAGGAATAGTTGTACAACCAATTAAAATTTGTTATTGATTATGTAATTAATTTTAAATATTGAAATGCTTGAAGGCAACAATAATACTTGAAATATATTAACCAATTAGAAATGAGAAAAATATATTTTTTTACCATATCAAAAAAAAAATATTTGTTTTCTTAAGTTAAACATTACATTTCACAAACAAATTTAAAATAAAAAGCAAATTAATGTCAAATCAATAGCAAACTCATTACTATAGTCCCTCGGACTAATAAAAAGAATTAATGAAAAATAAGAATGCTTAATAAAAGAGGGATGGTGTATATTAAATATAAAGAGAAAAGTTAAAAGGGTAAAAGAAGGGTTGAAAATGGGGAAGAAATATAGGAAAAAGGAAACCAAAGAAGGGGGTGGGTTCATGAAAATTAACAATGTTAGGTACTAGAAAAAGAAAAGAGGGGTTGGGATCATGCAATAATATAACAAGAGAGTAAAAATCATAAATGAGGATGAAACTTATTAATGAAGTTGGTGGATTATATGCTTCCAAGATTGGTTAAGTTTATAGACATCTTCTCGATTAAAATTGTTAGGATGTTTATCAATTTCAAGGGCTTATGTGATAATGCAACATGAGTAATGAGGGGTAGATGATAATATTTTAGTTTGGTCAAATCAAATTAAATTTTTAGTGTTATGACAGTGCTCGGTGATTGTAGATTTAGATAGGCAGTGATGAAAGGTGCTAACAATATGTTCCTCTAAACAAGTTTGGATGAAATAATCTGACCAATTTAGGATTCACCACAAGAATAGGGAATTTGATAGATACCATGAGAGAGCAATGGCCCAGACTTTTCTTTCATGCTTCTGAATAATTGTTTGAGGGTTTTGTGAGGCTTGAAGAGAGTTTTAATGTTCTTTCTGGCTAAGATTTTGGATAATCAGTCAGTGATACCATTAATGTAAGGGAGAGAAATTTGACACAAGAAAGGAGAAGTGGGTTGGGTGCTCTTGGTTTTATGATGGAGGACAACTCATAAATTTTTATTGATTTGGGAAACAAAGTGGCAATTTGATTGAAGAGATTTAGCAAGGTGGCTCATTCTTTATTTAGGTGCTGGGTGTTAGAGATTATAATAGCTTTAGAAATGATAATTGAGAATACTGGATTTTTTAGTAGGACTGGGCATGGAGGCACTTGTCGGCATGAACCTTTTCACAAAATATTTGATGCGAGAAGGATCCATCAGGTTGACACATAACTAGAACAACTAAATAAGGAAGAGATGTCTTGTTCAATTTCCATCATAAATTGGATGTGAGGGGATAAGCTATTAAGAAGGTCAAAAAATGAATTTAAGGTGGAATAGCCATGGGGCAAGATGATAAAGGTGTCATCCAACAACCAAACCCAATGTTTATGTTTGAGAGGATATTTGTTTAGGGATCGGGCTTTAAAATGCTCCATGAAGATGTTAGCAACTACAAGGTATAATGGAGTTCCCATTGCAGTGCCTTTCGTTTACTCATAGAGTTTACCTTTAAAGCTAAAGAAAGTAGAGGTGAGGCAGATATTTATAAATTTAAGGTTTTGGAGTCGATTAATTTAGAAATGATGTCTAGAGCTTCATGGACTAGGATTTTGGTAAAAAGAGAAACTACATCAAAACTTACCAACATATCTTGGTCGTTGAGGTTAAGATCACATATTTTGTGGATAAAGCCGAAGGATTTTTTTTTATAAATGATGGGGTTTATCCTATAAATTATTGAATATTTTCTTATAAGAACTTATCTAGGGCATAGGTGGGGGCACTAATAGCACTAAAAATGGGATGAAGAGGTATATCTTACTTATGGATTTTAAGTTGGCCATAAATTTTGGGAGTTTGAGGATTGTAGGGAAGGAGGCATTTTTTTGTGATGGGGTCTATGGAAGAGGAATAGATGGTTTTGTTTGTTAGTTTAGAAATTTGGTTAAGAGGATTCTTCACAAGTGGTTTATACCATGAAGTTGATAAAAGATCAAAAATTTTGGTTTCATTCTAAAAGCCAATAAAGGAAATGCCTCTATAATCATGAATGCTCTTGATTATGAATCCAAATTTCTTGATCTTCTAATACCTTCCTTGTATAAACTACCCTTGAAGAATCCTCTTAACCAAATTACTAACTTAATGACAAAAACCATCAATCCTCCATAGAGTGTCATCATAAAAAGTTCCTCCTTCCTCACTATTATCACGAAATCTAGGACTTGTGAAAATCCTTCACAAGATGCTTGACTAGTGTAACATATGGAAGTAATTGCCATTGTCACCTACACAAGTATTTCCCTCATTTCAGTGAAGGATAGAGATCCAAAAAAATGGAGGCTTCCCTATCAACCTCAAGGGATCCTATAGCAAGCTATGAGCAAGTTTATGCCCCCCTATATTGGGTTTCTTGATTAGCTAGGGTTGATTTAAGGGTAAGGTCAAAGTGAGTAAGACAAGGTAATTAACTATATGAGTGTGTAAGGTGTTATTAAGATGATTGAATATGTTATCTAAGCTAAGAAAATGAATTAAATGCCCCAAAACACTAGCTATCAAGAGAAAAATGAAAATTGAAATAAACTCGCAAAGAAAGACTAGATGTTTAAGCATGTAACAAGTTTATAACAACAACAATATACTAGCTCTAAAATCAGTGAGAAAGTGAATGAAGATATGCCAATGTCAATGAAAAGACTTGTAAACCATTCACCAATGATTGCATGAAATAAAGAACATGAAACTATGTTAATTGAGTGCAATATGACAAGCCCTAATGGCTGAAAATGCAATTATTGCAACAATGACTATGTTAGGGATGATTCCAATCAATCAATGCAAAGTGTTAGACTATGAATGCTAGGAATGAATATACACATGCAAAATCCTAGATCTAAAACAAATTGTTGGGAGAGAGAGAGAGTTAAACTAGGGTTTATATCACTTGCAAATGAGAAAGACTATTGTTGCCTTGAATCCTTGGGCATATGGAGTCAATGCAACACCTTCAAAGGAGGATAAAGGCAAGAGAAGACTTGAAGATTAAAAATCCTAGGATTATACCATCATAATCCTAGGTTAATATTCTAGGAAAACAAACCCTAAGGTTTATACATTCATAAACCCTAGGTTTCATCCTACTTCCTCGAGAGTGTCTAGCAAGGAGATGAATTGAACTAGGTCAAACCCTACAATTTATACAATCGTAAACCCTAGACTTTAACCAAGAGAAGAGACAATGTTAGGGGGATGTACAATCACAATCCCTAACTTGACCCTAAATGCTTTTACAAATTTAAGATGGGCAAACAAGGGAAGGGGATAAACAATCTTAATCAATCCTTGGGGTTTCAAAATTGTTCAAGGAAGCAAATATAACATGAAACTATTAACCATATAATAGAGCATTCACCAAAATATACCAAGAACAAACACTTAAACTTGGAAAGAACACTTACTATAAGTGCTCCATGATGAGAAAAGAAGATAAGAAGACAATGGTAATGATTCTTTGCAAGTGTGAGTTGTGATTTGACAAATGAGGAGCACTATCCTTCTTATATGAGTAAAACCTAGTGTTTTAAACCCTCAAAGCCCCTAAAACATGAAATATCCATGATACAAGTTGGATATGTCATAGTTGACCCCCAACATAGACACAATCATAAATATACAACAAATATACATCAAAATGTCCCCTCAAAGGGTGACACGGGTGGGTACAAAGCCTCCAAAGGCTATGAAATCATGCTCCATAGGTGTAGAGGTGCCTCCAAAGGTTATGTCCCTCCATGAAAATATGCAAGCATCATCAAAGGTCATGTCTTTCAACCCTAAGGGCCATGTATCATCACCACAAAGAACCAAACCATCATCAAGAAGGATCATCCCATGTTAGGTCAAATCAACTAGCATCCAATAATGGTATCATCATCATCATCATAGGTGCAATGCCTAAGGGTCATCATAGGTGAAGAGTGTTAGAATATTGTGCTCATTTACCATAGACAATGCTACACCATTTTCACCCAACCATAGGCACAAAGCCACCCCTGAGCACCTTAACCTTTTCCAGATAGAATGATTTCGGGAAGCCACACTAGAACCAACAGATAAACCAAGAGAGTGCACCTTCTCCAAGGTACCGCACAAGTAAGAATACCAAAAAGGATGAACAAGAGTGTGTTGCACCACTGCAGTTGTTGTTGCTCTTCTTCCATACTTGTGCACTAGTTATGTTGCTACTACACTTCTAAGATATGTGCAACTGAGTGAGTGTGTGTTTTTCCAAATGAGCTAAAGCACCTTTTACTTATACTAATCTGGCCAGGTGAACAAGTGCCTCTTCAAGCAAGGTCGACGTGTCCTTTTCTGCATATAATACATCAATATTACTTATTCTGCTGATCCAACTTGTCTTCCATGGTTTTCACACATATTTTTAGGTTTTCTCTTGATTCCAGAATATTCTATTCTAGTCAAAGGTTTATCCATGGAGGTTAATACCTCTCGCAACGACCAAAACATCGACACTCCCTCTTAGCTAGGGATGTATTTAACCATTATGTTCCCTTCTGGTCTTCATGGCCTTGCTCGCTATGACATGATTCTCTCATCATGGTTATGAAAATCATGCTACTGGTAGCATCATTACGTCACACATGACTACACCCATGTGGACCTGTCAATCTCGTCTAGGGGCCACAACCCGCTAGATAACACTAGAGCTACACCTTGTAGTGTGTGTCACCATCATCGTCATGGACTACACCCGAATGACATGCTCACCCATGGCTACACCCATGCCATGAGTATCATCATTACTATCATCAGTATCCATCCATCTCACATGGCATGGGAAGACCTACATGGTCTTGCAGACTGGTAGCATCACCAGAGCTACACAGGATATCTCATGATCACCTAGATCATATTACGAGCAACACCATCACAACCATACAGGTTCTCGACTATGTCATTGGTGTACCAGAATGTTTGGTTGGTGTAGCAACAACTTGAAATACCAGACCATCTCACTGGAGTAGCCTACAATGCGGCATAAATCCTACAACTTGGCATAAGGCCTACAACTCGACACAAGGCCTACAACTCGGCATGAAGCCTACAAATCGGCATGAAGCCTGCAACTCGGCACAAGGCCTACAACTCGGCATGAAGCCTACAACTCGGCACAAAGCCTACAACTCGACACAAAGGCCTACAACTCGGCATGAAGCCTACAAGATCCTTGTGTTTGAATTCTCCCATCAACTCCCTCTAGCTGAGAGAATCCTAGAACCATGCTTCCATCTGTTGCATGCCCCTATGCATCTTGCAAAGTGTCATGAAACCTTGTTTCTTTCTAATCATTGACTCCCTCTTAGTCCTTTCAAGTCTTGCTTTATGTGGTAACCTTGCTGGAATATGTGGGATAACCTGCCCGTAGCAGGAACAACAAGAGCAAAAGTATTTCCAATATAATAGCATTTTATATAAGAACATATCAATTTCATGGTAATTCATTATAGCATTACCAAGGTGTCCTTTGTGAGAACAAGAACAAGAAATATCTCCTAGAGGAGATGTTAGTTCATATTGCAATTAAGTACAATAAACATTTATTTTAATAGTACATGCTACTAAGTATTCATTTTTTCCTAGCATTAATAAAATCTAAAGTATTGCAATACTTAAGCAACAATAAAAATACCAAACCAAATATGCAAACTTGTAGTTTGGTTATTGCTCTTCTTGAGTTGCTTTTCTTCTGAGACAAGTATTCTTTCCAACCTGGAGAGTGTGTTGTTCCTCTGAATGTATTAGATTTGAGATCTTTCTGGATCTATGATTGCTTTTTGGACAAATATCCCTTCTCTTTCCAGAGATTAATATCTACAGTAGTTGTTTTTTATTGTTTCTCCTACTCCAGGTTCATGTGCTTGGAAGCTCCAAAAATCAAACTCTTCATCCTTTGACGCGTACTCTTCAGTTTGTGGTTCCATAATTTTGCCCTTTGTTCTTTGCAAGGATGATGTCAATCCTTGTCTTCCATGCTCTACCAAGAGACCATTCTTCTATTGTGGCACTCTGATTTTATGGAGGAAGTCATGATTGTCTTTGACTTTGACCTTGACCAGTCAAACCTTGACTTTGACCCAAAAATTCAACTTTGACGTTTTTGATGGTTGAGGGCACCAGGAGATGCATTGAGTTAGGGCGCACTAGGATATCCAAGAATTATGCCAAATGCTTCACTTAAAGTGCATGAACAATCAGGTCAGGGTTTGGTGCTGCTATAAGATCTGAAACCCTAGCTGCAACTGCAATTGTGCTACAACGAGCTTGACAGAGAGTTGTGGATCTACCTTCCAGTGGTTATATTGTGTCGAAGGTGGTGTGGGCCCATAACCTTTTAGAAGATTGTGCTTGTTTACCATAGACAATGTTATACCATTTTCACCCAACCATAGGCACAAAGGCACCCCCGAGCACCTTAACCTTTGCTAGATAGAATGATTCCAGGAAGCCACACTAGAACTAACAGATAAACCAAGAGAGCGCACCTTCTCCAAGGTAGCACACATGTAAGAGTACCAAAAAGGTTGAACAAGAGTGTGTTGCACCACTACAGCTCCTGCGTCTCCTCTTCGAGACTTGCGCACTACTTATGTTGCTACTACACTTCTAAGATATGCACACCAACTGAGTGAGTGTGTGTTTTTCCAAACGAGCTAAAGCGCCTTCTATTTATACTAATCTGGCCATGTGAACAGGTGTCTTTTCAAGAAGGGCCGACCTGTCCTTTTTTGCATATAATAATTCAATATTACTTATTCTACTGAGTCGACTTGTCTTCCAGCGTTTTCACACATCTGTTTAGGTTTTCTCTTGCCCCTAGAATATTCTATTCTAGTCAAAGGTTTATCCATGGAGGTTAATATCTCTCGCAGCTACCAAAACATCAACAAAGAGGGATCCATAACCTCTCCAAAGAGGTGTGTCCTCGTCTCCAAATGCCACATCATATTATCTAACCCTAATATGCTCAGGGATGCTCTCTCTAGCCTATGGGGCTTTCTTCCCTCTCAATGGGCCATCTAGATATATCTAAAATATTTGTGCTCATCTATTCAACGTCCAAGGTCCAACATGTGTGAGAAGGCGTCTCAAGATGTATCTAGTCATCATATGGTTCAACGCTCTTCATCAAATGTGCAACGTCCTATGTATAGTGCACAACATCCTGGGTATCATCGTGAGAACATCCTCTAAAGGACCATGTGAAGTGCACAATAGTAAAAAAAATCCACAGAATCACGCAAGACCAACAATCATGAGGCACAAGAGTCATTAGAATCATACAAAGTAAGCCATCACTTAACAAAAAATCCATGTAAGCAATTCACATTAGGTATCTTCTTCAAAATTCACATTAGCTCAAGACTTTATGCAGTTTGACAAGTTTAAGTATGGAAGGACCATCAAAGTACCCTATAAGGTGTGCCAATACCCAGGTAGAGGGCTATTTCCCAAGAAACCTATCAAAGTGCAAGTATGGTGAATGAAACGGTTAGAGTTACCTCATGGTGATGGAGTCATTAACATGTAAGATATTGTGCTTTGTCCATCTCAATGGGCACCATTGTAGAGGGAGTGCTTGTTAATTGAGATACCCTTTCCTCGGGAGTGTGTGTATTCCAAACCCTTTTCTTTCTTTTTGATATCCTTTTATGCATCGTAAGTCCCCTTTTCAGGTTTCAAGTGCTTTATTATTTCTTTTCTTTTCTTACTGGGATTAAGTCCTTTTAATTGATATGCATTTAGTACATTAGGACTAGGGGCGATCGCCTCATAGCGAGGGGATAGAGCTCAAGATGACATTTGGATTTTGACTTGGTCATTTATATCCCATTATTCTTTCTTTTTTAACATACTTTCTTTCTTACCCTTTAGCAACTCCATCAACCTCGACATTCTATCCATTCTTCTCATAGCAAAATGAACCACGAGCCTTTTTTGTGTACATGTAACAACCATTACCGAAGTTTAGTACACTGCAATATGAAAAGTGTCAAGTATGAAGGGGAGTGGTATGTTACCCCTATCAAAGCCTCCCGTTAATACCCATGTTCCGCAAGAGTGACTACATTGGACTAGGACATAAATCATGGCCACCGAGGTGAAACAAGTCAAAACGCATAACTTCCAAGCTTATGATTCATTCTCTAAATTCAACCCATGATCCTCACCTAAATGCATAATACATTAAATATGACACTTTATATGAAACAATGACTAGTGTACCTCATGTGTGTTGGGTCACCATCCTTGGATGAACCTTGTTGGTCAAGTGCAATGAGTTGTGTTGGATGAGGGGGGAGGCACTGAAGGGTTTTTGTTTGTGGAGAATACTAATCATCATCATCATCATCATCATTGTCTTCATTACAGGCCATGAGACATGATATCCTCTAGTTACCCCCAAGTGAGAGGGGTTAACATCTGGCTCCAACATGGGGACATGTGCTCATTGTAGAGCACATGGGAACCTCAACATCTCTGGTACTCCAAGACATGCAACTTGCATCACTCTAAATAAAACCCTGCTACATTCTAACATAAAATCATCAACAACCAATAATAGGGGGATGTTATCCACTCTAGTTTATGAAAAATATAAAACCAAAGCAAGAAAGATTTTTATTTTTTATTTTCAACAATATAATTATAAACTTAGAACATGTATGCGTAATAAAGAAACAAATAACATCAATAAAAATAAAATATAAGGCAACAAAGAAAGCACACAACATGACCTGTTCTAACCTACTCTACTCTAAACCTAAGAAGTCAAGTTCCTTTAGCATAATAAGGCTTGAGAAGGGATCCACTAATGTCTAGTGGCAATCTCCTTCCCCTAGACATGGAAAAGTAAAAGGAATCATTCCCAAACTTCTTCTAAATCTATTAAGGGCCTTTCCATAAACATTCAAATTCCTTATGTGTATTAGGCTTACCCTTTATCTTGTCCCATGTAAGTACTAATCTTCCTTGTTGAAAATACTCTTCTCTTACCTTAGAATCAATCGTTCTTTTACCTTTTTGAGTATCATTATTTTGATATAAATTAGGAGGATGGGACCTAATCAATCCAATGTTCTTTCGATCATCTTCATACAAATGCATTTTTTCTTCATTAGCTTGGTTCAAAATTGTAACAATCCCCGAATATTTGTCTTTATACTTATCAATTTTCTCTTGGTAGTCTTATCTTTTGGGCCATATCACATCATCAATACTATATTCTTGTGTAAAGGGAAGGATTTCCAAGTCTTGAGAAAAACTAGGATCGAGATGATGATCTACAGGCTCTTCGCAAAATCTATCACAATGGTCTTTTCCGTGCAACTTCAAAGGCGTGTCAAATTCATGATCACTCCAAGCATCCTTATTATTCGGATCTTCTACATGTTTTGTTATCCTTGGTTGGTTATACAAAGTAGCATAGTGCCCATCTCCAATTGGGATGGTGGCATAGGACATGCCCATCTGCAAACTACCATCCAAATTTGTAGACCATTTCCTAGATAAGAGCATCCCCCAAGCATCAGGCACATGAATGACCACAACATCCATTATAATAGCATCCTCATGATAATTATCAAGGTGAACTTCAATATCTTTAATCAAAATACATACCTTAATATCTTTGGAGTCAATCCCACAAACATTCCTATAAGGTCATGTGATTTTTAGTCCCAACTCATTCATGACATTTAAATTCATCACATTAGAATAAGCCCTAGAATCAAGCATATAATTATGAAGCCACGTGTCATTTACTATTAAAGATATGAAAAAAGGTACACGTGCCTCCTTACGTTGTTCAAAATGATTAAATTATAATAATAGGAGGATCCTCGGGCTTTTCTTGGACATTTAAGAACCTTTTTACCTTGTCCCTCATAGAAGGGATCTTCATTATATTAGTAAGGGGGACAAGCATATTAACTTTTTCCAAGAAACTAGCCATACCAATATTTAAGTCTATATCGTCACTCTTAGGGAATATTGGTTCAGGAGAAGGACTATCACTTGAAGGCAAAGGGGGCCTTGCCCGAGGAAGTCTAGGATCACTAGAAAGGGTGTTATCACTGAAAAATCGTCTGCAGCATTGCACACAATGGTTGAAGAAAGACATCAATGCCAACAACAATTAGTACACCTACAACACCAAAACCCATCAAAAGGCACAAAAACTATACACTTGGTTCAAAAATTAAAGTGCACAAATTCACCAAAGGGAGCGCGCACACAGTGCGCAAAATGCAAAGGCTAACACAACCCTCAACGCGCACTGTGCGCAAGATGCACGACTGTCTACGAGAAAAGTCGTGCACTCCTCATGAACGATGCATTTATGAATCTTATCGGCCCCTCAACCACTTCTAGTCTGACACCCAACACAATTTGACACTCAGATCTGAGTGAAATCTATCTTAGAGGTTGGTCAAGGGCTGGGAATTGCCCTAAAAGGCCCCTTGTTCTCACTAGAACCAGTTGTATCTTGCCATGAATGAAAACTATTAATATGTGCCATGGGTGTGCTAGAAAAATAAGAACTTCAAGGTATTGTTATGCTGCAAGAATTCTTCTTTGAGAATCCGCTTTTCTCTTTGAATCATTCAAGCACCATAGCAAGGGCCATTCCACTCACCTCTTGAGGGAATTAGCATTGTATTTCTTCACCATTGTTACTTGCCACTGCATGAAGAGAAGAGCTCTCGATTAGGGAACTCAAGAGCCCTCCCAAGGAGGAAGAAGGGACTCATAAGTCCCTACCTTTCTCTATGGTGCTTAGCCTATCAATATATTGATCCATTGGTAGCTATATATTGGTCATTTTTTGCTTTTCATGGTTCTAGTTCTCTCAAGCTTCTCTAACATTTATTTCTTGGTTGTTTTTAGTTTTATTTCCTTGTTTCCTATGTATTTGGTTATTTAATCAACTCACAAACCTTTGTCTTGTTTAGCTGACTTAACTAAGCATGCAAGTGTTGTGTTTTTGCTCACCCATGTGACAAAACCAACACAACAGATTGGCTACCATACTGGGGATCAATATCAAATTTCTCCCTATTTAAGTCTTGAGAGCACTTCTTTCTAATTGGTTTGATATGCAGGTACCAAAACCGGCCTAGTCCAGCCTTCTAAAGTCAAAATTCAGAGTCAGGGCAGGAGAATTTCACTTGGAAATTTCTTCCTCAACGCGTGACACGAAGTGGGCGGCTTTCAAGGCACACAGACGCGCACTCTTGACATTGTGCGTGTGGCAACCTTCATCACTCTGCGCCCTCTACGCACCTGTCAGAACTACAGCCCACACATAAGTCCAGTTTTTGCAAATTGTAAGGGCTTTTATGAATGGTTTGAGGGCCTAGTGCCTTCAGATTTTAATTTCCTGCACTTTGTAAAGTAATCACACTTCACTTAGAGTAATTTCTCACAAGGAAGGTTAGCTAACATAAGCACTTAGGGGTAAAAAGAATCATAATTCTTCTCTTTGCTTTGTTACCACATGGATGGCTCATTTGGCATGCAAAATTTTGAGTTGAAGTTATTGCTTTTTCAAACACAATCAATTAATTTGGGACTACAAATCAATTTTAACCCTCAAGTATGCTCTTCCCCTGCACCCTAGTGTGATCTCGGGAATCAGAAAAGGTGCTTGGAAGGAAATTTCATCTCCCTTTAAAAATCATTAGGAGAGGACAATACCCCCCTAGGGTACCTCTTAGTTTTGGAAATCATCTTAAAGCCTATAAGGGCCCATACATGCCCACATGTTTGTAATCTTAAGATAGTTTCTAAAATCTTTCTTAGTTTAGACAACAGTCTAGGAAAATTTAAAAGATCAAGTAACGGGCCCATACATGCCCATATGTCTACAATCCTAGGATAGTTTTCAAAAGATTTCTTAGTATAGACAACATTTTAGGGAGTTTAAAGGATCAAGTAAGCACCCATATGTCCACATTGCTAGTTCTTTAGGGCTTTAAATATTCCGCAAGAATGTACCAAAGACACATAGTAAGCTAGGTAAGAAGATTTGTAAGGACCGCATGAAGTCCACATGCTGCAATCTTACACTTAACTTATTAAAAATATTTTCCACACTTTTCACATTCTTGCACACAAAGCCACTCACACACATAATTTCTATTAGAATAGTGGAGGTCGAAGTAAGCCTTCTTTTTAAGTACCCACAAGTACTTCGAAGGAATTCCGAAAGATCTGACTACTTCTTTGGAAATTATCCACACCCATTTAATTCAAACGAGATTGGTCCATGACCCCAATCTCTCAGCCCACCACATCTAAAAAAAAATTAAAAACGCACTAAAGTTTCCTCCACAGGAGGTGCTAAAAGATTTTTTTTAGTCTAGGTAGGATCTCGGGGGTAGGCATCCAAATAATCCCCCATTATCAGGTTCTCACATTTTGAAACAATAGAAGTTGAGAATAGTGATCCTTCAAATACTCCAATTCAAGTGTTCCTATACCATAAGGCAGTGAGATACCCGTGAAGGGTCGAAGGTCGAGGTTCGGTTGTTCTACGCATCCCTTCTCGAATCACCCAAATATTGTGAGGGTATCCATCCCATGACCCATTTATGAGGCCAAAAATCTAAGTGTTGCACATTGACCGAGGTAATTAGTGGCCAAACTTAGGATATCTACATAGGTGGCAGTTGTGGGCTGCAATCGCACCTTGGTTGGATTTTGTGCGGTTATTGGGAAATATCACCAGATCTTTCGGGATATGCACCCTCTACCCCTCATTATAACCGACTACTTCAACCTTCACTAGTTCCTCTTCTTGTGGCTTCAGACCCCATTGTCGAGTGCTATTGGAAGGCCCAGTGCTAAATCGAGAGGAAGGATGATAAGTCTTTTAGGACAAGAGATTTTATTTTTGTTTCCCCCACGCGGACAAAATCCACCTATCCACATGCTTGTTTATTTTTCAGTTGATATATGATGTTCATTTGATTACATGCAATTGTGAGTTATACTATGTTGTGAAGGTCAAAAATAGCAAAAGAACTTGTTCATTTATTTCTCTTGTCACCATTTGTACACATTCAATTTGCTAGTCGAAACCATAGGAGACCGACAAAATCGTTGTCGTTCTAGACGCTTACTGAATCTCCCTCCTATTCTAGAAGGAATCCCTAGTCTTGCCAACTCACCGACTCAACCATCTCACACCCGCGTGAGTGTTATTATTTTGGGATCAACTTTACTTGGTTCCACTTTGCTTGGGTCAAATACCCAAGGCAATCCATCTATTAGTTCTCCTTCACAAGGAGGTGGGAGTCAAGCTTCTTCTCAAGGAAGAGGTACACACCCACCAAATCCCTCTCAAGGTACAGGTCCATTACCTACACACATAATGGCTTGAACTAATCCTCCGCCAAATCCCCCTTTGCCATACTTGGCATCCCTCAACATTCCTGATTTAACCAAACTCACAAATGATCCCATTTTGCATGATGCTACTTGGCCCAATATGCCTACCAAGTTACCTTCAGACATTCTGAAGTTTGAATGAACAACAGGGGAGAATCCCACCAACCATGTCATGACCTTCCACTTATGGTGCTCTTCAAACAACATCATGGATGATTCTATCTGCTTGAGGTTATTTCAAAGAACTCTCACTGGTTCATTAGACAAATGGTATGTGGACGAAAAATCAGGGTCCCATGTGACCTTTGAATCATTGGCCAAGTCCTTTTTGTCCTTCTTACAATTACCAGTTCATCATGACACTAGTTTAGAACTTCTCTCTGAGTTCAAACAAACCACTGTTATCCATACCTCCGACCACATCCATGAATGGCGAGGACGACGTAGTTTGTGTAAAGAAGAAACCACCAAAGAACAACGTCTTGATTGGTTTCTCAAATCACTTGTCCTCGTGATTGCTAAGGATGTAGCATCCACTTTTCCTCAATCAGAAGAGGATGCCATCAACAAGGCTCAACAATTTGACCTCATATATTCCCAATCAGGTTACTTGTACACAGTATTGCCTGGTGCACCCAAACCCCTACCATTTGGCCAGGACAAACCTGGAGTTTCTCACGTTGTGAATGGGTTGATTGGTTCTATGACACATCTCAACCCTTATGGCCACCCATCACCTACTTATGGTGTAAACCAATATCTGCAACCATATGGAGGGACATCTTATTACCCTCCTCCCACTCACCAACAATCATATCTTTTGGCTTCTCCTCCACCACTGGGAGGACCCCACCGGTACCCATGATGCATCTGGTTTCTCAGCCAAGTATGAGTTCGCCCCCAACCCCCGCATATAACCCCAATAGTGGTGGAAGTACTTCAACTTCCTACACACCATATGGATTGTCTCCACAAAACAATCCATATTTTCCATTTCCTAGTCCCCCCCAGCAAGTTGCTCCTCCACCAGGACAACCACATGCCGGTGTTAATTTTGTTCAGCCCTCTCCCATTCAACAGGTTCATGATTTTGAACAGTTGAATATGGAAAATCTGGCCCATCAACCGAATAATGCCAAGAAGAAAGGAAGAAAACGAGACAATAATAACCCGAGACTAGGAGGAAATAACCCCCAACAAAATCATCCTATTGGGGGAAACCAGAATCAAGGCAACCAAAACCCCCAAGGGGGAAACAATAACAATCAACCACGACAAGGGAAGAAAAAAAACCTTCGAACTAACTTCCCTTGTGCTCTATGTGGCAAGTATGGACATTATTCTCACCAGTGCCCCCAAATTGTCAATTTCAAATGGATGAAAGAATCTATGAACACACAACGTCCTCTGGCACCGCCTGCCCTCAGCAGGCCCCACAACATTATTTGCAACCACCACCTCTGGCGGTTTTGTAAAACCCTATTCCACGCCAAGGTGTGATGAATACCCAACAAGAGATAAACTCTACCCCACCACAAATGGGGCAGTATCAAAACCCAGGTCCCAATCAACCCAGAAATCTGGTCAACTGCAATATCCTCCTTACCACGAGGAAGAGATTCTTCTGCAAACTCACGGTCGTCAATACGGAGTCCCTCCCGACTCTACCCCAACCACCTCAGAAAAAACTCCCGATACAACCGAACAATCATTGATGATCCCACACCCTAACACTGAACCCAATCCTCGTATACTACCTTTACGACAGAATGTACATAAACCTCATGCTAGGGTTGCCCATAAATACAGTTTAGTCGATGATTTAGCACAATCCCTTGCAGCCATGTTTGTGTTGGAGGTCCTCCAAACATGTCCCTCACAGCGCAAATCCTTGCTTTTTGTGTTAGGGGTAGTTGACCCAGTTGATACTCGACTCATCACCTTTGATCTAGATAATGAAGAACCACGCCACCCTGCCCTGGTATCTTTTCAGATACCAGTTAAGATCTGGAACATCACAGTTCATCGGTGCATCATTGATAAAGGTGCATCCACATGCATCATGTCCAAAGTAGTATGGCAGAAACTCGGCTCACCTGAGCTAATACCGTCTGCCATTACCCTGAGAGCTTATGATGATCGACCATCATCCCCTGAAGGGCTCTTCCAAAATGTCCTCGTAGAAATTTGGGGGAAAACCATCCTGATTGACATTGAGGTTATCAACACCCCACTTGATTACAATATCGTGTTCGGGTGTAGCTACATGTATGTTATGAAGGTTGTAGCCTCTTCTGTGTTTCGTACGATGATGTTCCCCAATAACGGGAAAATTGTCACCATCGACCAACTTACACATTACGAGCCCAATCATTCTGCCAACATTGATAACATCGTCCCCCTTGTCTGCACTATCTCGGATGATTTTTCAATCATCGACATGGGTCATGGAATATTCAAGGACCCATCCTTGTTAGGGACTTATCATGGAGCACCACCTCTCCTAAACTCATTTATTTAAACACAAGTGTGTGTAGTTTCCTCTAATGGAACAGATATCAAAGGGAAAACTCCTCTCACTAAGGCCCCTCCCCACATCAAAGTTCCACTAGTCGGTGAACTACTACCTCAGGAATTCCCTAAAACCACCATCAAACCACTTGTCCCGGATTTCCCCCCCCTCCAGGGGAAAATCTCGGTTTGGGAGACAGTCCCCCAAGCCATTACCCAAATCCCCTTCTTTTGCCCCCCACCTGGAGTCCAAATTCAAGGTAGTTGCTACTCTTACCCTTCCCAACATGGTTCTTGCCATCCCTGTATGGTATCTCCATCCACGCTCCATGGTTCCTACACCATATCTCCCTCCTTAGAAAAAGGGATTATTGATGCAGATCCCAGTACAGGCTCCTGCCACACCACCCTCACCCCCAACTGGCGGCAACACCACCACCACTGGGGGAAAACAAAGGAATAATGAGCCCATAGTTCCACTCCCTCCCCGAGATAAAACTCCTTGTGCACTATGCGAAAGAGAAGGACACCCCACTAACAGATGTCCTACTCTTCATGAGTTACACAATCTTATCCAGCTCCCTAAAGCAACCCCATTTCTTACCACTCCACCAAGTACTTCAGCTACTACTACAGAGTGCTCAACCACATGCAAGAAAGAGTTACGAACCAATTTCACTTGTGCCATATGGTCAGAATACGGCCATTACACTCATCATTACCCAACTCTACCTCAATTTCGCCAAACATAGCCACAGTACGCCACACATTTGTGCCTAAGCCACCTCAGGCTCTTCCTACTGCTGCTCACATTACTGACATTCGATATATTTATTTGTCAGTCTCCGCACGAATGAGATACCATCCACATGATCTTGACATTTGGTTTATGTCAAGCGAGCCTTCACACCCTGTGCACAACATCCATTCTACGTCCTCATCCCTTGAGGACAATAACACTTACCCAGTGACGGTTCCCCCTGCCATATCCCAAGATCCCCCTATCTTTTTGCATTTTCCACTGTGACAAAGATATCTTAGAGGAACTAACCACCCTCGATTTCCCATGGAATGTGCTCCATCATCAAGCACTTTTCCTCTCACAAGAGGCCTTTCACCCTCCTACCCAAGCCTCCTTGTGCGCAATCAAAACCAAGGATTTTTTTCCTCCGAGGCATATCGACTAGTTCAAAAACCCTAAAAGGCAACATGGCCAACATATCCCCCACAGTCAAACTTGACATTTGCATTAAACCAAGCATCGTAGAAGGGATCACCATTGGCGTTGCATGCTCCCCTAAAGAAATCATTACTTACAAAGCTCTCTTTTAGGAATACCGGGACATTTTTTCCTGGTCATATACGGAGATGCTTGGCCTCGATCCTTCTATAGTCGAACATCAAATCGACACCTGGTTGGATATCGCCCCTATTCATCAAAAGCAACGCCCCCTCCACCCATCCAAAGATGTGGGTATTAAAGCTGAAATTGACAAATTACGCGTTGTTGGGTTAATTTACCCCATTGCGTACACTTCTTGGGTCTCCAACCCCATCCCTGTTAACAAAAAACAAGGAAGTATTCGCATCTGCACTGAATTTCGCGACCTCAACCATGCTTGTCCCAAAGACAACTTCCCAACCCCTTTCATCGACCAAATCATCGATTATTGTGCCGACCATGAGGCACTTTCCTTTATGGACGGGTTCTTCAGCTATAATCAAATTCAAATCCACCCGGTAGATCAATAGAAAACCGCTTTTACAACCCCTTGGGGTACCTTTTCTTATCATGTCATGCCCTTTGGACTCAAAAATGTCGGTTCTACATTCCAATGGTCCATGACATATGTTTTCCATGATCTTTCTCGCATCATCCTTACTTATTTAGACGAACTCACTACTCGATCCAAAAAATGAACCCAACATTTAGACGACTTATGCATCGTTTTCCAACAATGTCGCCAATATAATATCCGCTTGAACCCCCTCAAGTGCGTCTTTTGCGTCATTGTTGGATACCTCCTTGGGTTCATTGTCTCCCAACATGGCATCACTGTGGACCCCCTCAAGGGCAAAGCTATCACAAAAATTCCACCACCCAGGAAATTACGCCAACTGCAGAGCCTACAAGGCAAAGCCAACTTTTTATGTCGCTTTGTCCCAGACTACACCACTCACTCACATGGTTTTCTCCACCTACTGCGACATAATATCCCATTTTGATGGAACAAGCATGATCAAACAACTCTTGATGATTTAAAAGATGCCCTATCTAATGCCCCTTTGATTAGTCCCCTAGACTATGATCGTGATTACATCCTCTACTTATCAGCCATGATTGTCTCAATTGCAGGAGTCCTCGTCCAATTAGGGGATGATGGGCGTGAACATGTGATTTACTACATTAGTAAAAACCTTTCAGGGCTACCCTTAAAGTAAAATCATGATGAGAAACTTGTGTTAGCAGTTTTTCTCGCAGTCCAAAAACAACGACATTATATTATGCTTTGAACTACCAAGATTGTAGCAGATTCCAATCCCATGCAGTACTTGCTTAGTCGACGGCATATTAATGGAAAATTTTGTCGATGGATCGTTATCCTCCAGGAATACGATCTAGATTTCTCTACTCCCAAAAGTAAGAAATCTCTTGTCCTAGCCGAACTCATCACGATCTTTCCCTCAGATGCCAAAGCTTCCCCCATCAATGAGAATTTCTCCGATGAACACCTCTTCTTCATCCCCTCCGATGACCCCTAGTACGACGAAATCCTCGTCTACCTTCGTACACAAAACTTTGGATCTCATCTCTCTCAAAATGATCGTCAATGCATTTGCCATCAGGCCCCCTGATACCTCCTCATTGTAGACATTCTCTATCGACGCGGAATCGATACCATCCTTCGACGATGCCTTATCATCGACGAAGCCGACAAAGCCTTGAATGATTGCCACAACGACGCTTGCGTTGGTGACCTCTCAGGTATGTCCACCGCCCAAAAAATCATTCGAGTAGGGTACTTCTGGATCACTTTGTTTCATGACTGCATCCATGATGTCAAGCGATGCGAAAAATGCCAGCTTTATGCAAAAAAAGCACGATCTCCACCAACTCTTCTACACCCAGTCATCACAATTGACCCCTTCTATAAATGGGGCATAGACTTCATCACTTGCCACCCTCTATCCAATAATGAACACAAGTACAATGTCATGGTAGTGGATTACCTTAACAAATGGGTTGAAGCCATGCCCAGATTCAACAACACGACTAACACAACAACGCGTTTTTTCTTCAACCATGTCATTACATGGTTCAGAGTCCCACAACAGTTAGTTTCTGACCATGGTAAACATTTTGAGAACAAGATATTTACATAACTCTCCTCAAAATTAGGCTTCACCCATGAGTTTGCCTCCCCATACTACCCTCAGTCCAACGGACAGTTCGAGGTTGTCAATAAAGTCCTCAAAACCATGCTACAACGTACCGTCAACAAACATAAGAACAACTGGCATCATATGTTGTTTTCCTCTTTATGGGCTTATCGCACAACAGTCAAAATTGCCACCGGTTTTACACCGTTCCACCTCGTCCATGGGATCGAAGCCACCTCCCAATCGAGTGTGAAATCCCCACGTTACGCACTGCAATAGAGCTCTTACCTGACACTGCTCTAATGGAGCAGCACCTACTGACCTTAGAGTCACTTGATGTAGATCGTCGATCTTCATTACAGCACAATGAGGCAGCTATAATACGGTCCAAAGCCACCTTCGATCGCCATGTCAACCTTCTCTCATTCAACAAAGGTGATCTCGTGTTAGCCTATGATATCGCCCATGACACTCTAGGCCATGGGAAATTCGAGTCATTATGGCACAGCCCCTTCATCATCCAACATTGCCTCACTAAAGGCGCCTACATCTTGGCCTCTCCAAAAGGATACCCTCTCAAAGAACCCATCAATGGGTTGTACTTAAAGAATTTTTAGGCCTCAGCATAGCCCCCCTACCTTAGGTTTCTCTTTGTACACATTTGTAGAGTTTTTAGTCTTCTTTGCTGCCACCACTCCTGGTGTCTGATCTATCACCCGTGTTATTGACAGATGCATCATCCATCAACCTACCACATTGGTTACACTGACGGTGCCAGCCGCTGGACCCAGAATCTCACTTGGGCCATCTATACACCCTCACAAATCCCACTCCATTCTAGTGGCATGTGCTTAGGACCGACCACCAACAACCAAGTCGAATATGACGTTGTCATTGGTCTCCTCTCTGAGGCTAGTCACCGCCACATTCGTCACCTTAGAGTTCTGTTAGATTCCCAGCTTGTCGTCATGCAACTCAACAACGTGTATCATGTTCACGATCCTTTCCTCTTTCACAAATACCTGCAAGTTAGACTCATATATCGCAGCTTTGATTCAATCACATTTACACATATTCCAAGAAACCTCAATCAAGTAGCAGATCACATGGCTAACCTAGTATTAGATTGGCATTTATCACACTAAACAACATCATATAAATAGAATCATACATTTTTCAACACATAGCAACAGACACCATACATCATAAAACACAAAACATAAAGACAAGAATGATCAATGTAACCATCATATATATATATATATATATATATATATATATATATATATCATCAAGATCATAAATGGCTACAAAAATAGATAAACAAATGCCCGTATGCTCATGAGTCCCCTCATCCCTATGAGTACAAAAGGGGGTATCCACTACACTATACAAAAAATCAGGCTCCCAAACCCGTACATACAAAAAATCGGCACTCAAGGTGCCCCCAGAGTTGCCCCCAAGTCCTCTGTCAGTCAGAGGTGCCCCACCAGCTAGGGCCCCTCCAACTCCAGGAGGCAGTGGACCAGTCATCGTTGCCCCCGCCACTATTGCTCTACGGATCAATTCCTGCCACTCTGTTGGTACCCACACACACTAATCCAGGACCTCATTGTCCTGGATGTGGGCTCATATGCCCTCAAGAACACCCTGTAGGACCCACTTGAACCTTCGATGCATATCCTCTAAGATGGCCGCAACACCTCCCTGTGGCTCTCTGGCTGGTCCAGCACCAACATCATCTCGCCGACGCCTCTGGCCAAACCTCAGCTCTGCAGGCTCCTGTCAAGTTGGCTCCCATCAAGTCGGCTCCCCGACGACCTCTACCTCTCACCCCGAGGGTCCAACATCTGGAAAAAAACAAAGATATAATGCCAACATCCATATATATGTCTGATAAATACTATCTAAAAAAATCAAACTAAATAGATACAACACATACCTCTCTGGTCCCAGTCCTCCCCAGGAGGTAGCACCATGTCTGGATCCTACGTGTAGTCCATACCTGCGTATGGATATCGCAGAATCATATGTGGCATCTGATGCCACACACAAGCCATCGTGGTCGTGAAATAATGTCCACCCTCCCCTCCTCCATTCTGAGCCAACATGTGCACCCATCGCATCAATCGCGGCTCTCACCGAGATGTCGGCTCTAATAGAATCAGAGGGTGCAATAGGGGCAGGCCAACACAGGTTTAGCTGGGACATCATCTTGGTGTGCATCAGCACACCCCATGTAAACAGGTCCTCATCCAGGACCTCCTCCACCACCCTCAGTTGACCACCAGTGATCCACTGAGCACCCAAGGATCCGTAGATCCTCACCACCATGGTCGCGATGCACTCGGTCAACAAGTCATCAATGGCCTCAATACGGATGACCGAACCCGACATAGGGTTTGGCCCAAAACAATGTCGAGTCGCCATGGTCTCCACCCGATCCTCCCTTGGCAAATGGGGATCGATGGCTAGTGCCCTCCCACGGAATGGGATTCCTGTCAAAAAGTACACATCCTCTCGCAGAGAATGTCAATTGCTCCCCCCTCACAATGAAGCACTACAGATCAGTGCTCCACATCCTAATAAGAAACTGGAGCATGTACTCATGTGACCGTATCAGGGGGCAATCAAAAAACTTGAGTAACCTGCAAGCTGCCAAGTGTTTACGTACGTCAAGTTGTGCCCTCTCAACTAGTCCCAATAGCGCTCTCGCCAGTGGACTAGCATCATGTTCTAGACTATGATGATCATCTGCATCCACTCAAAAACATCTGATCAGCCATATCATCCATCAAAAAATCACAAAAAATAAAAAAATCATAACCCCTTAGCCAGCCCACAGTGTGCGGCTTTCCCCCATACAGTTGTGCACATGTGCGCGACTATTCTTCATACAGCTGCGCATTAATGCGCAGCTGTCTCACATACATTCACACATGGGTGTGCATCTGTCTCTTGTACAGGCACACATCCCATGCACACCTGTCTGGCCTACCCTCGCGCCCACATGCGCAGTTGTCTCAAGGACAGTCGCACATTATGCGCAGGTTCCTCACCACAACTGCACACTCTTCTATGCGTGACTGTCACGACAAAACCCGCACATAATGTGTGGGAAATTGAGTTATACCCACACACATATGCACGGGTATTCCCACTTTTCTTATGCACTTGTGGACCCCTACCCTTAAAAACCCTTGTACGTCCCTCCCTGCAGCCCCTACCTACAATCTATCAAATTTACAATGTGCAAGATGACAGGGCCACTAACTTGTCTCTCACCGCTCCCAGATCGGTAGCCTCACGCTCCCGCAATCTCGAAATCACCTCACAGCTCTCTTGTCAAATCAACGACAGTGACAGGTACAAATGAGGTGTCATTATGGGTCCAACATCCATATATAGCCCATTTTCCCAACTTCAACACTTCATTACAGAAGCCCATAGCCTTCGTTTTCCGATCCATTCTCAGCCACGAGATCCTAATCCTGCCATCTATACATTCATATTCCCCAGGTTACCATCTGAACTTTTCCCTGGAGGAGCATTTTTCTCACGCCTTGTTCAACTACGCATGCTCACTTTCAGTTTTAATCAAATAGTTGTCATATATTCTTTGTCATCAGATATTTTTCACATCGGGTATTTGGTTTTTTGTGTGTAGGTACTTGTTTAACAAGCTTTACAGCCCCTTCAGGTATATGTTCGATACTAGCATGTAATTATTCCCTATGTAAATCAATTGCATATCCTAGTCACACCCTCTGAAATTTACCTTTAGTATCCCTATATTCGGCTCTATAGTATCCTTACCTCTGCCACAGTTTGATAGTGTCATCTGATAGCACTCTCCCCCACATGAATTGTCCCATTCATAGCTCCCCTCAGCAAATCGACACTCATGTTGATTTCACCCCTAGGATTGGGAGTCCTAATAGTATCTTGCACTTCCGACAATGAACCCCATACTTATTCTCATCATATTGCTAACCTTCCCAATGGACTCCCAGGTCATATCATCCTACACTTGGTTCTATTGACTACATCCCCGCAATTTCATTATCCCTCCATCTCATCCACCATCCGTTTGCCCATCTGCAGATTGTCCTCCATCCACTTACCTAATCCAGAAACCCACCCATGGGGCCCCCACCCTCCACTAGTTATCTTTCATAAACTTTTTCCCTAAACAGGCCATGCCATCTTTCACTGGGGCACCCGTTTCTGTATTTTTATACTCAACCCCAATTATTATTTATTTCTTTACTAATTGAATAAAGCCCTTGTTTTCAGCATATACATAGCTTTTTAGTCATCATCCTCAATGGCCTTCTATTACCTGGCAAAGCAACACATGTCGCCCTTGGTTGGGGCATCCACCCTTTTTTATACCAACATCGTTAACAAACCCCGAGTATTCCAAGTCCTTATACCCACAATCTCTGAGTTTGCCCACTTTTTTAGGCTGTGGCACAGTTTAACCCCACATCTAGTTGCCCCCCTGACACTAGATCGAGTTTTACGGTTGCTGCCAGTCATCCTTCAAATTCCCCAACCAAGGGCAGTCTTGATCCGGATTATTTTCGGCACGAAATGAGAACGGAGATATAATAAAGAAATGCACAGAGATATTGCAGATATTCAATAATATAACAGAAATGTATCAGAGATGCAACCATAAACATAGATATACAGTAATA
>ML792290.1:357542-393238 GCA_009831015.1 Picea engelmannii | reverse complement strand
TCAATATATACTGTATCAATGACCTTAATTAATTTTAGGTCATAAAAATGGCCGACAAGACCACAATATTGTTTTTACATTAAATTGTCAAATTAAAACCCTAACTGAGCTGTAAAAAAGGTAAAATCCCCTTCAAGGGAGGCACTAGCCCCTTTTAGGGCAGATGAGACATCCAAGACCAAACGTTAGCCCCCTAGGGGCCTCTCCAACATGCCACACGTGCCACTGTTTCCCAGTCTGCCTCCATGAATGTCCATGAAGCTGGATGACATCGTGGTGAGGATGGGGGTGTCCAGATCCTTCCAAGGCCAACGTTCCACTAAAAAGGGGTCATTCCCCCTAGGTCGGGCTCTGCCAAAGTGCCTCTGATGGAACGTCCTCTTCTTCTCTAGTGCAAGACCCTAATCAAACACTCTGTTGTCTCTACTCCCTGATGGGGTCTCAGCATCCATCTAGTGGGCTCTTCAACCCCATGGAGGTCCGAACTGATCATCTCCCCATGTGTATCGGTCCAAATGGTACCTGTCCGTCGGGCATGATCTTGCACATCAGAAGCTACGCCCTCCATGGGCTCATCAGTCATCGGGATCATAGCAATGTTAATCATGTTTCATCATCAATATTATCAAACATATGCATAAGACCCTAATACATCAGTCAATATCTCAAAGACATTACAAAAACCTACAATACAAGACTGGAGAAAAAGACAAGACGTCCTATTGGGCTAGTATCCACAAGAAAGGGGAAGTTTCTAGGAAGGTTTCATCCAAGCCATGTAAGTGAGGTGACGTGGTTGGGGATGTCCAGCCATGTGGGTGAAGTGAGAGCCAGGGATGCATGATGTTATCTGTGGGTTCCTTTGTAGAAGGTGAGTTGTACCTGTCATGGATGCAATTTTTCCAAGCCTGTTCTTGCCTTTATTCTTTTCTTTTATTTGTTTTTTCTTCTTCTTTTTATTTTTATTCAAGGGCTAACCAGAGGACACTACCTTGGCATGGTGACCAGAGCTGACAGTGTTACCCACAAGTACTTTCACAGAGATGATAAGGTTGGCTCGTGATGAGACCCCCTTTCCCTTAGCCCTGCAACCAAAGGTCACTGCCCTGGCATGGTAACCAGATGGTGGCAATGTCATACTGTTAGGTACCCATGAACCTAATAGGCTCGCTCGTGATGAGACCCCCTATCCTCTTGACTAGGTCTTGTTTATATTTTTCGGGTCCCTATTGTTTCTTACTGAGAGGCTTTTTATTTCCTTCTCGGGGATCCCTGGGTGAAGCATCTCGAGGTTTTATTTCTAGGCTTTTATCTTTTACCAACTGCTTTTACCTTCTAGGCCTTTAGCCCCTTCTTCCCACGAGATAAGGTGCAATCCTACAAACATGTCAACCCAATGCCCGGACAAGGGGAATGGGACAAGTGAGCGGGAGATAAGATGAAAAAGTGGTGCTATGAGGGGAGCAAATGATGGATTTTCATAAATCCCCCAGTGGCAAACCCAGACCTATGGGAACAGGCTTGCTAGGATGCCCTGTCAATCTTCCAGAGCATGGTCAAGTGGTCTAATGTAAGATCCAAGTAGTTGTTAGAGATAAAAGGAATCAGATGCATATATTTAAAGGTTTTTAATGATCAAAAGTGACACATACCATGATACTTGGACTAATTACCTCATGGAGCAAGAACCTCGTCTTATACAAGACCAAGTCGAAGGTAATGGATGTTGTTGTTGCTGACAAGATAAAGTTGATGGAAGAAGAAAAGGATGGGCCCTCAAGGGCCATGCTCAGGTCAATCCTGCTCTCGGTACTCCATGTCTAGGACCCGTGGGCCTTGAGACATGATCTCCTAGTTATCCCTAAAAATCAGGGATAACAAGTCTCTTCTAGATCTAGATCTTATGTTGGTTCCAATTCTTGATCTTCTTCTTCTTCAAAGCCTATGTAGAATTATTTCTTCTCGCCGCATTTATGCCCCTCATGGCACTTTCTATCACTTTGAAACATAGTCTCTTAGCTCTACTTTCATCCATTTCATGAAGTGTCAACCTTGCCATTTGAGTGAGGTTGGGAGAGGGAACACGATGCTCTCTATAGTTGTCATGTGGCCACCCTTCTAGTGTCCATATTTTTGTTTTCCACTTTCCTTGCCATACTGAAATCTATTGCTTAATTGGTTTGGTTGTCATTGATGTCAACCCTCGAAGAAAGTCCGATAGTGAATTCCGGTAGCACAATGGTTTAGGTAATGGACCCAAGTTTTTTTGATGGATAATGGTATGAGTTTTCATATATTTGCAGGTAAGACTATTCTATATGGATAGTACATGTCATGTCATTTCTGGTGGTATGTGGAACGTCACGTAACTCCTCACGGTTAGAGAGTTATGACCATGTGAAGTTGGAGAACCCTCATGAGTCATCTAGAAGCCCCAAAAGGTCAAAGTAGTCAAAGTGGTTGCAAAGAAGAAATTATTTAAATAATAAATTGAAGTGATGAGTGTACTATAAGTCAAAGTGGATACAAAATAAATTATTTAAATAATAAAGTTAATGGAGAAATTACTAAGTGGACAAGTAGTTAGAAGTGGGTTAGCCCTAAAATAAGGAAAGTGGGTTAAAATGGTTAGAAGGTAATTTAAATAATAAAGTGAAGTGATGAGTGTACTACAAGTCAAAGTGGATACAAAAGAAATTGTTTAAATAATAAAGTTAATGGAGAAATTAATAAGTGGAAAAGTGATTGGAAGTGGGTTAGCCCTAAAATAAAGAAAATGGGTTAAGATGGTTAGAAGGTAACCCCTTGAGGAAGCTACATGAAAGTATAAATAAGAGGCAAGGGTCTCTTATTTTTAATCACACTTGAGCATATTGAATATCTACAAGTGACTGAGGTAACCAAAGGATATCTAAGCCAAATTTCAGAGGGAAGGTGAAGTAAAGAAGGTCAAATTTCAAGGGAGGATAAATTCTTTTGATGATGCTTTCTAAGGGTATGTTATTTACATGTCATCTCACCATTTTCACAATAAAAAAAATTCTAGAATGATTCGGACCGTAAAATTGGGACGTCGTTGAGGAAACATATCCAAGTAGCTATGATACAAATTTTAGCTTGTGAGTCGTTGTATTTTTGGAGTTACACTCCATGGAAAATAGGGTTTGTGGTTAGTCTTGAAACTAGTCTAAAAGAGGTGTTTCGGGTAAAAACGTCATAACGTCTTCATAACAGATCCAAATTCAGTAAGACCAAATGTATTGATTAGAGTACAATCTATAGTATTTTGTGTACAATTTTAAGATCCATACAACAAATATTCCGTGCGAGGAACGCTCTACAATTTCACTTTCTAGAATAAGCCAAAATTCAATAAGGTATGCCTTTTTTCTATAACTCCTTTTCTGAGAGGATCAAAGTAGTAAAACTTGGAGGAATTGCATAAAAGACACTAAAGAACATTGTGTACTATTTTCATATCTTTATTCATTACAGGTACATAGTTATGATTATTGCAAGTTAGGGTTGTTGACTAATCCAAAATTAGTCATGTGAGACTAAAGGAAAGTTTGATGAAAATGCTAGTATCTTGTTGTTAAAGTTAAGGAGGGTTTGTAGGTATGTGATAATATACACCAAGTCTATTACAGAGTTACAAATCATATTTGGATGATGAAATTGATGAGGGATTTTGGTTGAGATACATGTTGGGTACATGGTTGAGACAAGTAGTCGATGAGTTGGCACATACATGAGGTGTATAGTTGATGATGTTGGTACATCTTGATGAGTCATAGTTTATGTGTATTTGATGCATGATTGGTACATATTTTGTGCATGGTTGATGCACTCGTTTACGGTACAGGTTGATTACAGGTTGTTTAGGTTGGTTGGCTGCAGGTTAGTGGTACAGGTTGTTACAGTGGTATATCTCACATTGATAGTGTGACAGTGGTTCCATCATTCTACTTCTACGTCAGGGCGGTTGGACGGGGCAATGACATGTGGTTGTAGCCACCTTTTGGTTGTAGCCGAAGAACATAGGGGGTTGTAGCCTCCTTCTGGTTGTAGCCAAAGAATTGGGGAGTTGGAGCTTCTCTCAGGTTGTAGCATAAGAAACTAGGGGGTTGGAGCCTCCTTCCAATTGCAGCTGGAAAACAAAGGAAGTTGGTGCTTCCAATGAATGTAATTCTTAAAGACATACAAGAAAAAACATTCTATGGTTTTCTCCCACTTTGGGTTTCCACATAAAAACATTGGTGTACTGTGTATGTGTATGATTACTCATTTGTTCATTGTTTATTTACTCTACAACTATTGGATGATAATGCTACATTGATATAACACTTAGATTTTATGGATTATATTGCTCTATTACTGATTCACCCCCCCTCTCAGTAATCCAACAATTGGTATCAGAGCAGGTTCCTTCAGAAATCATTTTAACCACTGAAAGGTAGATCATGGAGAGCAACAACATGTATAAAAATGGAATACCACAGTTTGATGGACAGAAGTATGCATTTTGGAGCAGAAGGATGAAAACATATATACAGGCACAAGGATTTGAAATTTGGCAATCAGTTGTAGATGGATACAAAGAACCAACAGTTCCGCTGACAAATGAAAGAGCAATAAAACTCGGGCAAAATAATTCCAAAGCCACAAATGCACTTCTGAATGGTCTTTGTGAATCAGTATATACCAAAGTTATACATTATAAATCCGCTAAAGAGATTTTGGACAAGCTTCAAAATATTTATGAAGGAGATTCAAAAGTCAAAGAAGCAAAGCTTCAAACTTACAAAGGTTAGTTCAAACAACTAAAGATGAAAGAAGATGAGAATATTGCAGCTTACTTCTTATGAGTCAATGAAACAGTAAATGCAATCATAGGATTGAGAGAAGAAATTAAAAAAACTATAATTTTTCAAAAGGTATTAAGATATCGTCCTATGAGATTTGATCCTAAGATATCAGCACTAGAAGAAAGAGCAGATCTAGACTCAATAAGCATGGACGAACTACATGGAATCTTCATAGCATATGAAATGAGAACTGAACAAGAAAATCCAGATATAAATGAAGTAGCTTTCAAAGCATCCAAAAGGCCAAAGCAAAAGGGAAAGCAAAAGAAAAAGAACATAGCAACAGCAGTGACATCTCAGAAGATGATGAACAAATGACCAACTTTGTCAGAAGATTGAACAAGGGAACAAACGACAGATATAAAGGTAAGTTTCCATTGATTTGTTTTAATTGTGATGGTGTTGGTCATTTTGCTAACAAATGTCCTCATAAGAAAAATAAGAGGAATGATAAAGATTACTCAAATAGAAAACAAACATATAAAGGCAAAAAAAACCACAAAGAAAGCTTTCAAGAAAAGCTTATGCACCAAAGAAGACATCTCCTCATCAGATGAAGATGAAGTCGGTGACAGTGAGACAAAAAGAGTTCTATTCATGGCAATAGAAGACTCTAATAAATAAGACACCGAAGAAGAATCTGAAGAGGCAGAAGTTGACTACCAAGAAGAATTGTTGTGTGCCATAGAAGTTATAAGAAGAGAAAAGAAGAAAAACAAGAAGCTACAAGCAGAATTAGACAAGATAGAAGACACTCAGGAACTAGAACAAACGATCACAAATTTGCAGGTTCAAATAGAAGAAGATAAAATAATTGAACAAGCACTCAAAGAACAACTAGAAGAAAGAGACATGATCATTGGAAATTTGGAAGCAAAGATTGTCACATTAAGAAAGGATCTTCAAAAGAAAAATATGCAGAATAACTCAAAAGTTTTGGATGACAATATCAACAGTCAAAAGCCTCATCATGACAAGTCCAGACTTGGATACAATCAGACAGAAAATGGATCAAGCTCCAAAACAACAGAACAAGAAACATATCCAAAAAGCTATGCAAAAACAACCAAAGGGGATATGAAGACCTACAAGGAAGATTACAGGGACACTCCTCCACTGAGAAGATTCAGATTTCAGAATCAACGATCGACAGAAACATATATGCTTCAGGAAGAAGAAGGATTCATAAGAGTAACTCCTTTCAGAAGATCTTCAACTCCCGGGTATCAAACCAACTTTTTTTGTTTATGTTATGCATGCAATAATTTTGGACATAAAGTTGTGAATTGCAGAGCTAACAGCAAGAACATAAACAACTTTGAAAGCCATACACAAAAGGGTTGTCCAAGAAGGCCTAGTGAAACACAGAGAAGAAGTTACAATAGGTTTGAATAATTGAGCACCGAAGTGGAATGCTACAAGTGTAACAACTTTTGACACATGGCCAAAGATTGCAGAATGACGGTCCCTCCTAGAGAACCACAACAATCACAGATAGGAACCTCAGAAGAGGACATGGATAAGAAATCAGAATCCGTATAACAATGAAGAATTTCATACTCGCTCTACAAGCTAAGCAAAACAAACGTGGTTGGTATGATGACATTGGCTATTCAAAACACATGACAGGTGATAAAGACAGGTTTCTTACATTAAGAAAGGAAATAGATGGACCAGTCTCCAAGGCAGAAAATGTTCTACTAGTAGAAGATATGAAACATAATCTTCTAAGTGTAATTCAAATGTGTGACCAAGGTCATAAAATTACTTTCGATTCACATAAGTGCGAAATAAGAAAAAAGGGTTCGGGAAAATTGATTGCAACAGCTGCAAGAACTTCAAGCAACATATATGTACTAAGTGAAATTGGAAATGAAAAGTGGTGTCTAGGAAAGAAAGATGAAGGTTGGCTATGGCACAAAAGAATGGGTCACATACACTTTGACAACCTTGTCAAAGTCAACAGAAAGGAAGTCGTTAGAGAAATGCCCCAGATCACGAAACCAACAAACACTTTATGCAAACATTGTCAACAAGGAAAACAAACAAAGACTAGGTTCAAATCAAAGGAATACTCAACGACAATACCACTAGAAATTCGGCATACTGATCTAGTTGGACCAATTACAACAAAGGGTTTAAAAGGTGAGAAATACTTTATGTTATTAGTTGATGATTATACAAGAATGACTGCAGTTTTCTTTCTCGGGAATAAGTTAGAAGCTTTTGAAAACTTCAAGGTCTACAAGGAAATGGTTGAAAATGAAGTGGATTCAAAAATCAAATGTTTGAGATCTGATAATGGAGGAGAGTTCACTTCAAAGGAATTTATGGACTACTGCTGCAGACATGGAATGAAAAGGAAATTCTTCGTTGCTAGGACACCTCAACAGAATGGAGTTTTTGAAAGAAAGAACACGACAGTACATGAAATGGCTCGAACAATGCTAATGGATTCCAAATTGGCAGATATTTTTTTAACACATGCAGTGCATACAACAGTTCACATTCAAAATAGAGTAATGCTCAGAAACAACACTGACAAAACTCTCTACGAGCTATGGAAAGGAAGACTAAAAAATGTGAAGCACTTCAGAGTATTTGGAAGCAAATGTTACATCAAAAGAGAAGATGGAAGAACGGGGAAGTTTGACTCTCATGCGGACAAGGGAATACTTGTTGGTTACTCAAGTACAAGAAAAGCATACAAGTGTTACAATATGAGGTTGAACAAAGTTGTGGAAAGCATCAATGTAACAATTGATGAAACAGGTGGATGATAATTAAAGGAAGAAGAGAATGAATCAATGGAACAACTTTACGAAGAAGAAGCAGAAGATGAAGAAAAAGTAGAAGGGGAAGATGAAGAGGATCAAACAGAAGTAGAAGAGAAAGTTCAGCAAGTGTCTCAAAAGACACCTAGCAAACGAGTACAGAAGAATCATCCTTCAGATCAGATTATCGGAAACAAAGATGCAGGAGTTGAGACTAGAAGAAGAATCTGTTTGCCAGAACAAATGAACCTAGCACTCTCATCTACGATTGAACCAAACAGTTTTGAAGAGGCCAGCAAGGATGAATTTTGGAATAAGACCATGGATGAAGAATTGGATCAAATAGAGAAGAATGACACTTGGGAATTGGTTCCAAGACCAAAGAATAAGAATGTGATTGGCACAAAGTGGGTATTCATAAATAAATTGAATGAAGACGGACAAGTTACAAGGAACAAAGCCAGATTGGTATGTAAAGGATACACACAGGTTAAAGGAATTGACTTTGAAGAGACATTTGCCCCAGTTGCAAGAATGGAAGCAATCTGGTTGCTTTTAGCCTGTGCATGCTCCAAGAATATTAAAGTGTATCAGATGGACGTGAAATCAACTTTTCTAAATGGGGAACTTGAAGAAGAAGTCTACATCGAACAACCAGAAGGATTTCAGTTGTCAGAGAGCGCGGATTATGTGTGTAAATTGAAGAAGGTCTTGTATGGTCTAAAACAGACTCCTAGAGCATGGTACTCTAGACTGGATAAATATTTACCCCAGGCAGGGTTCAGAAAAGGAAGTGCAAACGACAACCTCTATATTAAGGTAACCCAAGATAGTATTTTATTAATTGAAGTTTATGTTGATGATATTATTTTTGGAAGTATTGATGATAGGTTAAGCCAGAAATTTGCAAAGGATATGCAGAATGAATTTGAAATGTCATTACTTGGAGAAATATCCTTCTTTCTAGGTCTTCAGATACGTCAAAGCAACCAAGGAATTTTTATTTCTCAAACTAAGTATATCAAAGAAGTGCTAAAAAAGGTTCGGAATGGAAGATTGTCAACCAATTATCACTTCTATGCAAACCAATTGCAAGTTGAGCAAAGATGATGATTCAAAGTCTACAGACCAGAGGCAATACAGGTCAATGATTGGTAGCTTACTATATGTGACAAGATCCAGACCAGATGTAATGCAGGCAGTTGGACAAGTGGCACGATTTCAAGCATCACCAAAGGAATCACATGTATTAGCAGTGAATAGGATTTTTAGATATCTCAAAGGAACATAGGAGTTTGGATTATGGTATCCAAAAGGAAAGGATCTATCACTTATTGCCTACATAGATGTAGATTGGGAGAGTTGCATTGATGACCGACGAAGCACCAGTGGAGCAGCATTCTACTTGGGTGAATGTTTAGTATCATGGCTAAGGAAGAAACAATCATCAATATCCTTATCTACAACCGAGGCAGAGTATATTGCAGCAACAAGATGTTGTACTTAGGTTCTATGGATGAAACAAACTTTGACATATATGCAGGTTGGGTATGATGAGTCCATTCCAATCTATTGTGATAATACAATCGCCATCAGTATCTCAAAGAACCTGGTAATGCACTCCAAGACGAGGCACATTCCAATCAAGTATTACTTTCTACGGGAACTGGTTGTAGAGAAGAACATCAGAATTGAGTATGTGGGCACAAAAGAACAAGTGGCAGACATCTTTACAAAACCGCTTCCATAAGAAGCCTTTGAGTATCTTCGCCAGAGACTCGGAGTAATTTCCACTCCAAAATGAATGTTTTTGAATGCTTATCTTATATGTCTTAGATTTACAAGAGGAAGCACCATAGAAAGGAAAATTCAGGTTGGGAGACCAATTTCAGGAAAATTTCAGTCAGGGGGACTATCCCCGAGGACAGTTAGGGGGATCAACCCCGGATGGAAAGATCCCTTTTCCATTGATGACAAAGGGGGAGATATTTATCAGATGCAGAGAACATAGGCATGGTTCCACGGGGAGAGATGGTCACACGGGGAGCATGCGTGATATGACTTCAGTATTACATCATAGTGTTGCCATCAATGCCAGAGGGGGGGATTGTTGATTACCTGGGTTAGTTGTCATTGATGTCAACCCTTGAAGAAAGTCCAGTAGCACAATGGTTTGGGTAATGGACCCAAGTTTGTTTGATGGATAATGGTATGCGTTTTGATATATTTGCAGGTATTCTAAATGGATAGTACATGCCATGTCATTTCCGGTGGTATGTGGAACGTCACATAACTCCTTATGGTTAGAGAGTTATGGCCATGTGAAGTTGGATAACCCTCATGAGTCATCTAGAAGCCCCAAAAGGTCAAAGTAGTCAAAGTGGTTACAAAGAAGAAATTATTTAAATAATAAAGTGAAGTGATGAGTGTACTATAAGTCAAAGTGGATTCAAAAGAAATTATTTAAATAATAAAGTTAATGGAGAAATTACTAAGTGGACAAGTGGTTAGAAGTGGGTTAGCCCTAAAATAAGGAAAGTGGGTTAAGATGGTTAGAAGCTAATTTAAATAATAAAGTGAAGTGATGAGTGTACTACAAGTCAAAGTGGATACAAAAGAAATTATTTAAATAATAAAGTTAATGGAGAAATTACTAAGTGGACAAGGGGTTAGAAGTGGGTTAGCCCTAAAATAAAGAAAGTGGGTTAAGATGGTTAGAAGGTAACCCCTTGAGGAAGCTACATGAAAGTATAAATAAGAGGGAAGGGTCTCTCATTTTTAATCACACTTGAGAATATTGAATATCTACAAGTGATTGAGGGAATCAAAGGATATATAAGCCGAATTTCATAGGGAAGGTGAAGTAAAGAAGGCCAAAATTCAAGGGAGGATAAATTCTTTTGATGGTGCTTTCTAAGGTATGTTATTTACAGGTCATCTCACCATTTTCGCAATAATTTTTTTTCTAGAATGATTTAGACCGTGAAATTGGGAGGTCGTTGAGGAAACATATCCAAGTAGTTGTGATACAAATTTCAGCTTGTGGGTCATTGTATTTTTTGAGTTACACTCCGTGGAAAATAGGGTTTGTGGCTAGTCCTGAAACTAGTCTAAAATAGGTGTTTCGGGTAAAAAAATCATAACGTCTTCATAACAAATCCAAATTTAGTAAGACCAAATGTATTGGTTAGAGTACAGTGTTTAGTATTCTGTGTACAATTTTTAGATCCATGCAAAAAATATTATGTGCGGGGAACGCTCTACAAGTTCGCTCTCTAGAATAAACCAAAATTCAATAAGGTATGCCTTTTTGCTATAACTCCTTTTATGAGAGGATCCAAGTAGTGAAACATAGAGGAATTGCATAAAAGACATTGAAGAACATTGTGTATTATTTTCAGATCTTTATTCATTACATGTACATAGTTATGATTATTGCAAGTTAGGGTTGTTGACTAATCCAAAATTAGTCATGTGAGACTAAAGGAAAGTTTGATGAAAATGCTAGTCTCGTGTTGTTAAAGTTAAGGAAGGTTTGCAGTTATGTGATCATATACACCAGGTCTATTACAGAGTTACAAATCAGATTTGGATGATGAAATTGATGAGGGATTTTGGTTGAGGTATACGTTGGGTACATGGTTGAGACAAGTAGTTGATGAGTTGACACATACATGAGATGTATAGTTGATGATGTTGGTACATCTTGATGAGTCATAGTTTATGTGTATTTGATGCATGATTGGTACATATTTGGTGCATGGTCGATGCACTCGTTTATGGTACAAGTTGATTATAGGTTGTTTGGTACAGGTTGTTACAGGTTGGTTGGTTGTAGGTCAGTTGTACAGGTTGTTACAGTGGTATATCTCACATTGATAGTGTGACAACGGTTCCATCATTATACTTCTACATCAGGGCGGTTGGACGGGGCAAGGACAGGTGGTTGTAGCCACCTTTTGGTTGTAGTCGGAGAACATAGGGGGTTGTAGCCTCCTTCTGGTTGTAGCGAGAGAATTGGGGAGTTGGAGCTTACCTCAGGTTGTAGCTTGAGAAACTAGGGGGTTGGAGACTCCTTCCAATTGCAGCTGGAAAACAAAGGAAGTTGGTGATTCCAATGGATGTAATTCTTAAAGACATATAAGAAAAAACATTATGTGGTTTTCTCCCACTTTGGGTTTCCATGTAAAAACACAGGTGTATTGTGTATGTGTATGATTGCTCATTTGTTCATTGTTTATTTACTCTACAACTCTGGAATGTTCTTTACCATGAGATTGATCTTTTGAAATTATTGAATGTGATCTGCAATTTGACCTTTTTGCCAAAGATTTATCAATTTACTAAAGAATGTATTGTTCTTAATATCCCCATAATGTGTTATCAACTCATCCGTAAAAATGGACCAAGAAATAATACAATCCATTTTTCTTTCACAAAGCCATTGATACCAAACAAATTATTCATTTTCTAAATACAAGGATGCAATAGTTACCTTTTGTAAGATTGGCACTTGGTGTAGATCAAAGAATTGCTCCATCTAGAATATCCATCTTATAGGATCTTTACCATCAAACTTCCTCTTATCGATCTTCAAAATTAAGTAGTTATTTGCTGCCACATTAAAACCTCGATGATGCAGATCTTGAACTGATGAATAATCATGATTTCGGGACTTAATCTTTATTTCTTCTACATTTTCATGATTGCCTTGGATCTTGTTATCTCCTTCAGGGAGTCTCTCATTCAAGGTATGTATGAACATGTCATACATGGACTTTTTGAATTATTCCATCTTCTTTTCCACATGTTCCTGATTTGCATTCGTCTTCTTTTCCATATGTTCCCGATTTTCATTTATCTTCCTTTCCATTTCTATTTGTGTATTCATCAAATCGACCTATTTCATTGGCCTATCCTTCAATTCATTGATTTGACTATCCAATTTGGATAGTTGGTTTTGTATCTCCTCATTTTATTCATGAGTTTTTTTTTTTCTTCGATGGAAACACTCCGAGAGAAACCCATTGGGCACTTCCTCTCATTTCGAGGATGGTACCTAGGGTAAACCATATTTTGTAGAAATCTGAGGCTTTTTTGATAATGTACTTATTTAAGAGCTCAACATGTCACTTACAAGAATTGAACCTGAGTGGGGGAGAGGGGGGGGGAACACCCCTCAACACAAACCACTCGAGCTAAACCCAATTGACACTCATTTTCTTCATGAGTTGTGGAGATTTTAAGAGGTTTAATTGGTGAAGTAAATTTTGGGTCTTTCTTTTGAGCCATGGAAAACGTTATTGGGTCCTAAAGATAAGAGAGTGTTAGGTGCTATATCTCTTTGATCTACGCGCGGGGTCCAACAATAGTACTTGGCCCAATATCTCAGGGCTCTAACTGAGGAGGCTCAACCGTTCCCTTAGCCCTACTACCCGACTACCGAGGTACTAAAGAGTGGTCTCCTTGGGTGTCATTCTTGGTGTAGTATAGCAACAAAATGATTGAATAACTTATCTAAGGATAGTTTCAGGTATACCTAGGGGACATTCTATACACCCAAAGGTACGTGGAGGTGAGATTTTGTCTACAGGTATTATCTAATGTGATACTACTCGAAGGGGGACCAACAGGTGTTATAAGAGTTTACAACCAAGTGAAACAATGTGTTTCCAACCACGTGAAACTATGTGTATTTTCTGCATGCATTCTTCCCCAACCGCAATTTTACCCATTAAACAATAGATCTTGTTTTATTTAAAGACATCAAAACATGTCTCTATTTTTTTTTTAAATGAGCTTGCTAACCACATAAAAATCTCTTAAAATCACCAGAAATAACTTGTGCAAAAACCCAAAATTCCACAAGCAATATATCATAAATATAATGAGTCAAAATATGAAAACTTTTCCACATGCACTTCACTGTGTCAACTCGGGATTCTTAAAATTCTCAAAGTCTGAAACTTCACCAAAAAAATTACAGCGAAAATGCCAAGATAATTGATTTTAGGATTAGTCACAAACGTTGTCTTCCACAGACTATATCTTCGAAAGTATAGTGAACCGAAACCTAAAATCTTGACCACATGTACCATGATATTTCTTTCCAATCTCTGAAAAATTTCACTGTCTAAAGCTTCCCAGAAAAAAAAAAGTTATAACTAATATTCCAAGATGACTCATTTAAAACTGATTTTAGGATGAGTCACAAACCCTATATTCCATATGATATATCTCCAAAAGTATAACCAACTAGAACCTAAAATTATTACCAGCCATACTGTGATATGTCTCGTGAGTAACCACCAATTTGTTTTTTCTAAAGCATCTCATACAAAAAATTATAGTGAAAATTCCAAGATGACTCGCTTGAAGAAGCAAAACTTTAGGATCGATGCACTGATACCAAATGTTATGAACCAACACCTTGAGAATGATAATAAGTCAATGATAAAATTCCACTTTGAGGGGGAAACCTCTTTTTACAATATATTCAATGTACAAAATGAGGTAAGATGATCCTAAGACTAGGTCTCCTTGGTGTGTGTGTGTTTGTGTGTGTGTGTGTGTATTGGAGACAAAGAGAACATTTATAATGAAAGGGTACAATGAAGGGTTCTATCCAACCTACTAATATAACACTAGAAATTTAATAATTCAATATCTAGGGCTTATTAAGGGGTTTTATACTTAACATGGGGCTTTGTCTAGGGCTCAACATTATCTAAGCTAAGAAAATGAATTAAATGCCCTGAAACACTAGCTATTAAGAGAAAAATGAAAAATGAAGTAAACTTGCAAAGAAAGACTAGATGTTTAACCATGTAACAAGTTTATAACAACAACAATATACTAGCTCTAAAATCAACAATAAAGTAAATGAATATATGCCAAATGACAATGAAAATACTCGTAAACCATTCACTAATGATTGCATGAAATAAAGAGCATGAAACTATGTTAATTGAGTGCAATGTGACAAGCCCTAATGGTTTAAAATTCAATTATTGCAGCAATGCCTATGTTAGAGATGATTCCAAACAATTAATGCAAAGCATTAGAGTAAGAATGCTAGGGAATGAAGATACACTTGTAAAATCCTAAATCTAACACAGATTGTTGGGAGAGAGAGAGAGCTAAACTAGGGTTTTATATCACTTGCAAATGAGAAAGACTAACGTTGTCTTGAATCCTTGGGCATATGGAGTCAATGCAACACCTTCAATGGAGGCTAAAGGCAAGAGAAGACTTGAAGATTAAAAATCTTAGGATTATACCATCATAAGCCTAGGTTAATCTTCTAGGAAAACAAACCATGAGGTTTATACAATCATAAACCCTAGGTGTTGCCCTACTTCTTCTAGAGCGTCTAGAAAGGAGATGAAGTGAATTGGGTTAAACCTTAGAATCTATACAATCATAAACCCTAGATTTTAACCAAGAGAGGAGATAAGGTTAGGGGGATGTACAATCACAATCCCTAACTTGACCCTAAATGATTTTACAAATTTAATATAGACAAACAAGGGAAGGGGATAAACAATCTTAATCCTTCCTTAGGGTTTCAAAATTATTCAAGAAAACAAAAATAACATACAATTATTGACCATCTAATAGAGAATTTACCAAAATATACCAAGAACAAACACTTAAAATTGGAAAGAACACTTACAGTGCCAACTCACTTTGCATGAGGAAACCCTAGTTTCATGAAAATCCACCAAGACAATAGAAAGCATCCAAAATATCACTCCAAAAGTACGCATAAGATCTCCACGATGAGAAAATAAGATAAGAAGACAAGTAGTAATTATTATCCACAAGTGTGAGTTGTGATTTGACAAATGAGGAGCGCTAGCCTTCATATATGATGCAACCCTAACACTATTAACCCTCAAAGCCCTTAAAACATAAAATATCCATGAGGGGTAAAGCTCAAGCTAACCTTTGGATTTTTACTTGGCCATTTATATCCCATTATTCTTTCTTGTTTAACATACTTTCTTTTTATTCTTTAGTACTTGCATCAACCTCGACATTCTATCCCTTCTTCTCTTAGATGAATGAACCACGAGCCTTTTTGGTGTACATGTAACAACCATTACTGAATTTTAGTACATGACAGAAGGCCCCAAGATGAAAAGTGTCAAGTATGAAGGGGAGCGATACAATGCCCTTATCAAAGCCTCCCATTAATACCCATGTTCCCCAAGAGTGAAAACATTGGACCAGGATAAAAATGATGGCCACCATGGTGAAACAAGGAAAAAAACATAAATTCCAAGCTTATGATTCATTATTCGACTTAAACCCATGATCCCCACCCAAATGCCTAATGCATTAAATATGACACTTTATATGAAACAATGGCTAGTGTACCTCATGTGTGTCGGGCCACCATCCTTGGATGAACCAAGCTAGTCAAGTACAATGAGTTGAGTTGGATGAGGGGGGAGGCATCTGAGGGGTTGTTGTCTATGGAGAATACTGATAATCATCATCATTGATATCATTGTCGTCATTGTGGACTATGAGGCATGATCTCCTCTAGTTACCCTCGGGAGAGAGGGGGTAACACTCACAATAC
Organism: Picea engelmannii; assembly: GCA_009831015.1. Lineage (NCBI taxonomy): Eukaryota > Viridiplantae > Streptophyta > Pinopsida > Pinales > Pinaceae > Picea > Picea engelmannii. The sequence goes on along the minus strand of ML792290.1, from coordinate 377,006 downwards.
TCGAACTCCTGATATTTAAGGGAAACCTAAAATCCATAAGAAATGCATTCCCCTTCATCCAATTATTAGTTTCATTGGTGCCCATATCCATGCCCTAGAAAATTTCTTATCAAAAAAGATTCAACCGTTTATTGACTAAATCCCATCATTTATAAATGACTCCTCTATCTTTATCCACAAAATTCATGATCTTAACCTTGATGATCAAGATATGTTGGTAAGTTTTGATGCAATTTCTCTTTTTACCAAAATCCTAGTCCCCAAATCTCTAGACATCGTTCCTAAACTAATTGACTTTGAAACCTTAAACCTTATAAAGATCTACCTCACCTCTACCTTATTTAGCTATAAAGGTAAAATATATGAGTAGATGGAAGGCACTGCAAATGGGATTTCCATTATCCCTTTTGATAGCTAACATCTTCATGGAACATTTTGAATTTTAATCCTTGGACAACTATCCTCCCAAGCCTAAATGTTGGTTTTGGTTTTTTGATGACACCTTCATCATCTAATTCCATGTCCATTTTACCTTAAACTTGTTTTATGACCATCTTAACAACTTATCCCCTTCCATCCAATTTACGATGGAAATTGAACAAGACAATTCTCTTTCTTGTTTAGATATTCTAGTTATGTGTCAACCTAATGGATCCCTCTCCCATCAAGTTTATTGTAAAATGACTCATATTGACATATACCCCCATGCCTAATCCCACCACTAGCTTGCTCAAAAATTCATTGTCCCTGAGACTCTCATTTACAGAGCTATTCAAATCTTTTATCCCTATCACCTAAACAAAGAACACAACCACCTCACTAAATCCCTTCAATCAAATGGGCACTCTCTTTCCCAAATAGACAAAACTTTACTGGTTGTCCTCTGACCTAAAACCAAGAACACCCAACCCACTTCTTGTTCCTTATCCCAAATTTCTCCCTCTTATGTCCATGGTATCACTGACTAATTATACAAAACATTAGCCAAAAAAAACACTAAAACGCGCTTCAAGCTTCACAAAATCCTCAAACAATTAGTCAGAAGCGTGAAAGATAAGTCTAACCCATGCTCTCTCAAGTTATCCATCAAATTTCCCATCCTTATGGAAAATCCTAAATTGGTCAAACTGACTAGTCCGTCCAAATTTGTCTCAATGAACTTATCACTAACACCTCTCATAACCACCTATCTAAGCATCTACCCCTCATTACTCACATTGCATCATCAAAGAATCTCTTGAAATTGTTTAATTTTTACTTATACATCTAGAAATTACGATTCTGCTTTATTATTATAATCATTTAGCACATTAGCTGCATAAATAAAATCACTGAAAGAGAGGCAATCACAAAAACAATAGAGACACACAAATTATCCTGGGAAACCCTCATGGGGGAGAAAACCCAACAAAACTTCCTCAATATAGATAGACTAAAGATCGAACAAAATATCCTCCTCTACTCCTTCACTAGGAAGAGTAGCGCACCACTTAACCAAGAAATACCAAGAGATAGACCAAAACCCTCCTTGACGTCACCCCCAGTTGCAGTAGCAGTTCCTCCAATACTTGCGCACTTCTCCATAGCTGCAGAGCTAGTGTGGTAAGTGTGTCTAAATGAGGCATTGGCTTCTCTTATAAATAGTGGTATGGCTAGCCTATAATTAAGTATGGGCCGACTTGTCACTTTACCCTATTAATTTACATTTAATTGTCAAGGCACAATAGGGTTGACTTTTGCTAAGGCGCAATAAGGCCTAATTAAATATAATATAATAATATTATTCAACTCTCTCTCAGGTAGAATATTCTTTGAAGTTACAATATTTCAAGACTCCCCCTTACACAAGATGGGTATTCTACTGACAACATTAATAACATTGTCGGTCATATCTATAGGTCATCGAAATTTTTTCTCATCATCAACATCAGTAGAAATTGAACATCATCATCATCTGCAGCATGGAGCTGGAGTAACATCATCATCATAAGCAACATGAATCTAGAACATCAACATCAATAGCGCGAAGCTAGAACAACAACATCAACAACACGGAACTGGAACAACATCATCAACATCACAAAGCTGGAACATCAATATCAACAACACAGAACTAGAACAACATCATCAACAACACGAAGTTGTAACATAAACATCAACAACACGAAGCTGGAAAAACAACATCATCAACAACACGAAGTTGGAACATCAACATCAACATCAACAACACGAAGCTGGAACAACAACATCATCTACAACACGAAGCTGGAATAACATCATCAACAACACAAAGATAGAATAACATCATCAACAACACGAAGCTGGAACATCAACATCTATATGTGACAACAGAATGAGGCAAGTGCATCAACAACAACATCTGTGGTACTCTAAAAGACCGTCCTTACCGGACCTTCGGGATCTGCCCAGAAATCATAATATTTCCTAGGATATAAAATCCCAATAAGCTACCACGTGGTACTATGACAGACTGTCCTTACCGAACCTTCGGGATCTGCCCAGGAATCATAAGATTCCCTGGGATATAAAATCTTAACTAAGCTACCATTACTGACCACAGCTGGCATATACGTGCACAGGTACTCTAACCTACTGACCACAACTGGCATATATGTGCATAGGTACTCTAACAGACCATCCTTACCGAACCTTCGAGATCTTCCTAGGGATGATCAATCCCCTAGGATTTAAAATCCTAACTGAGCTACCCATTGTTGGTCAGGATACCATAGTATCATCAACATCACTCCCCCTTTTGAGGGAGGTCCTTTCGAACTACACCAAGCTTGTCTCAGAAGTACTCAAACTTCACATGAGACAGAGGCTTAGTCAACACATCTGCAACCTGCTCATCTGTGCCAACATATTCGAGATTTACAGCTCCCTTCTGCACCATGTCACGAATTTAGTGATACCAGATCTCTATGTGCTTCATCTTATCATGGAACATTGGGTTCCATGTCATCTTTATGCAACTCTGGTTATCTCATAGAATCATGGTAGCTTCCATCTCCACATTGAATAGACCTGTCAACAACTTTCGAAGCCATATGGCTTTACAACTGGCGGAACATATTGCAATGTACTCTGCTTCTATCGTACTGAGAGAAATACTGGATTGCTTCATGCTTTTCCATGAAGTCATGGCTGACTCCAAACTGAAATAACATCCTGAAGTGCTTTTTTCTTTTCTTTTCTTTCTGAAGCACTTCCAGCCCAATCTGAATCAGTATAACCATACAATATGAAGTCACAGTCTCCACTATAACATAGGCCATATCCCAATGTACCTTTAAGGTGTCTCATCACATGTTTTGCAACTACAAGGTGAACTTGTCTAGATACTGACTCAAGGTGTTCATAGCAAAGCATATATCTGGTCTGGTATTTGTCAGATACATCAATGAACCAATCATCTGTCTGTATAGAGTAACATCAACTATTTCTGACGAAGTATCAGCCAATAACTTCAGTTTCGTCTCCATAGGAGTGGACATGGATTTACAGTTCATCATATCGAATCTCTTCATAATTTCCACAACATACTTTTCTTGAATAAGGAAAATCTCTTATGGGCTCTGCCATACTTCAAGACCTAAGAAATAGTGCATCGGCCCTAGGTCCTTCATTTCAAATTAAGTGACAAGCTTCTTCTTACAATCTGTGATGAGATTTTCTTCATCTGTCAAGAATAAGTCATCCACATATAGCAACAATATAACTGGTCCATCATTCTCAATCTTGAAGTAAAGGTTGGGAGTAGCTTTACTCTTGGTAAAGCCCAAGATCATCAAAAAACTATCAATCTTGCCATACCAAGCTCTTGGAGCTTGCTTCAACTTGCAGACATGAGTTTTCATGTCCTGTACTTCGAAACCAATTTTTCACATCACATTGTACCAACCTCGTACACTTGCTCAGTTGCAACTTGATCTGCACAATCATGTGTTATCTCTATGTGCTTTCAACAAAACACTATCGGTCTCACGGCCTGAGAGTATGTCCTCTACTCTCTCAGCAACTGTTCCTCTGGAACCGGGACTCTACACCTGCAACTGTTATTTCTGAAGTCAAGAATGACTGCTTTATTCTCACTGTAGTTGCTGAACTCAGAGAGTAGTTCCTCTACTCCATCACAGCAACACCTTCATTTGAAACTGAGAGTGGCTCAATAACTGACATTGAGGGTAGATTATCCTCTTTCTCTGGAGATAACTCAATATTCTATTGTAGTCATGTCTCAATGGCCCGACAAATGTACTATACCAATTGGAACTAGAGATAACTCAATCTCAAATATAGGGATTGTCATACCTTCTCCCTCTGAATCTCATATTGTATCAGCTTATTTTAAGGGATCATGTTAGTTCTATATATACTTTTTTGATTACTGGAGCAAGTGTCTCATCATAGTCTTCTCCCTCTTGCTGGGAGAATTCTCTGGACACAAATTAGGCTTATGCATCTTTATGAATGGTCATGGGGAGACTGCTCCTCCTTACTGGATCGTGAGGGTTGAATCCCTGTGAAATCTATCTCCTTCTACGCTGGTACTTGGTGGGGCTGCTTGCCTCACCACTGATGGATCCATCTGCTTCTCATGATATGGTTCGTCAATGCTATATGGCTTTTCATCCTGCAAAGTGTGACGGGATTATGCTAGTCTCTTCCTAGTTACTACATTGATTTTGGGTAGGCCCTTCTGGCTCTACTAACTCTTCCTGATGATCTGAAGAGTGATCAACTGCACTAGAGGAATTTTTTCTGTCATTTTTTGAGTCTTAGGCTCCTCGTGATCTGTATTCATATGAGATGTTATGTATCTAGAAAAAGTAACTTCTTCTTCTTCTTCTTTGGTACATGGATGTATACGGTCATGTATACAACTTGGATAGTTTGCTTCCTCTTTCTTTGGAGGTAACTCAATCTTCTATTGTAGTCAGGTTTCCATCGCCCGACTAATGTACTGTACCAGAGATAACTCAATCTCAAATACATGGATTGTCATACCTTCTCCCTCTGAATCTCATATTTTATCGGCTTATTTTAATGGATCATGTTAGTTCTATATATACTTTTCTGATCACTGGAGCAAGCGTCTCATCATGCTCTCCTCCCTCTTGCTGGGAGAATTCTCTGGACACAAATCAAGCTTATGCATCTCTATGAATGGTTCTGGGGAGGCTGCTCCTCCTTACTGTATTGTGAGGGTTGACTCCCTATAAACTCTAGCTCCTTTTGTGTTGGTACTTGGTGGGGTCGCCTGCCTCATCACTGATGAAGACATATGCTTCTCATGATATGGTTCGTCAATGCTATATGGCTTTTCATCCTGCAAAGTGTTACGGGATTATGAGGGTCTCTTCCTGGTTACTGCATTGATTTTGGGTAGGCCCTTCTGGCTCTACTAACTCTTCCTGATGATCTGAAGAGTGATCAATTGCACTAGAGGAATTTGTTCTGTCATTTTTTGAGTCTTCTGCTCCTCACGATCTGTCTTCATATGAGATGTTCTATATCTAGTAAAAGTAACTTCTTCTTCTTCTTCTTTGGTACATGGATGTATATGGTCATGTATACAACTTGGATAGTCTGCTTCATGTTTCATCTAATATATTGTCTCCTACAACCGTCACTATATCTTCCTAAGGGTTATCACCGATGACCTACCCGGAACACGAACAACAAGGGGGAAACAACATACAAGAATAATACTCTTTATAATAATAATAAAACAATAGCGAGAACAATCGTCACAGTAGCTCCTTTAGAGCTATCACTTGTGACCTACCTGAAACAAGGGTCAAAAGTAAGAAATAAAATAATAAGAAATGAGATCAACACTCTTCTAGTGTTGTGATCAATCATTCCTCCATGGTAACTTGGAAACAAAATAAGAAGTTTCTCCTAGAGGAGATGTTAGTTATATCTAGTAAATGATTACAATAAGCATTTATCTCAATAGTGCTCACATGCTACAAGTATTCAATAATAAAAAAAATTCAAAGATTGTTATCACAACTATAATGTTTAGCAGTTATCAAACTTGATATGTGTAAATTTCAATCTTAACAATTTAATCAATCAAACTTGGAACCCAGAGTCTTGTCCTCAAGAATGAGTGTGTTGTTTTTCTTCCGAGTCTCCTTCACTCAATATAAGAAGTATTTTCTTCAACCCGTCCTCTTTGACTAATATGATTTCTTGACAGAAATATGAGTTAGAGAATAAACTCGATAATCTCAACCTTAATCAATCTAATACTCTTGAATTTATTTGATCAATGGTTAGTATGATAGTCATAACTTCAACATATCAAAATACAACCTAGAAGTTCATAAGATCATAACAAATAGAGGCATACTAAATTGATCAAACCTGAGGTGCATTGTTCCTATGAATGTGTTGGATCTGAGATCCCTCTGGATATACGATTGTTGTTTAGACAAAAGATCATTTCTCCTGCAAATACCCTTTAAAAATAATGATACAATTTAAACATATGTAAGTACATACCTCTGACAATATTGGTAGGTAGTGACACCATCTGGCAGCAACGACAATAAATAACAAACCTTTAAAACTTCAAAGGTGTTGCAACTTGTAATTTAAAGTTAGTTGAAGATTTGCTAGGGTAAGGCACACTAGGACAATAAAAAATCAGTCCCAACACTTCAAAAAAACTTTCACTGCAACTGGTGTTGCAACTGGCATGAAGGAACTGGCACTGAAACTACAACTGATACTGCAACTTGTACTACAACTACAACTAGTACTTAGGGTTTTATGAGGAAACCCTAATTTCTCAAACTTCAAATTTCAGAATTATGATCCATGGACTAGATGCACCCTCCTAGGGCGAGTTCCTAGGTGTGGTTACTTCCCCCAATGTCCTCCTTAAACAGGGAAAACGTCACACTAGATTTGAACTCATTACCTCTCACTATCCCAAAGGCCCCACAAATCTATGCTACCACTACACCACACAATGCTTCTTATTTGCAATATGTTAAAAATTACATTTAAACTAAAGGTTTGAACTAAGGCACCAAAGGGAGGGGCTAGGCCTTTGACCCAACCCATGTTCACATGCTCTAGCACCATACGACCATGGTCTTCCACCCACTTAGGGGCTTAACTCAAAGGACCACTATATTTAGCATATTCCCCTAATTTTAGAACATTCCTCCTTTTTAGTGGTCTCCCGTGTAACGTCCCTGGCCACCCATGGCTGGGCCACGCTACACGAGGGAACAATTTCTTTCTCCCACTGCGAAACATACTGTGACATACCCATCACTCGACTGAACTATGCCACATAAATTTTATCTAACTGCATGCATTTAAAACATACACACACAACATTCTTGCAGAAGCTTCATATATAAAACGAAACAGACAAATACATTACGTATTGGCATGAATTCACATGATAATAACAGTAAACATAGACATGCAGCGTATACAGGAAATACCCAAAAAATTCTAGACGGTTATAACCACACATATGATTAACCCATAAAATGAGCACGTAAATAAAAATGCAGCATATAAATTTATCACCCAATTGGTACTTATATTGGTAAGAATGTCACCAACTGCGTGCAAACCGTCTACGAACCTCCCAGCCTTAGACTACACTATTCATCACTCTCAACAATGAGTCACCCCTGAGTTGGGACTAAACTCCACCCAGGTAAAAGAATTCCTAACTAGGCTATAGGCTCATAGATAACAAGAAAGACTATGTCTCGAGTGCTCACTCAACTGACAGCCTATAGTCCCTCATTCCCCACATGCCTATCCCACCCTAGGAAGTGTGCCCCTTCTTTGCTCAATAGTCCTTCGGCTGCCCCACTTCCTTTCCGAGCTTCAACAACAGGTCAGACAGGAAGTCTCTGACCCTTATAGTTGTAGTTTAGCACCCTTAAGAAATCAATTCCCAACAATTCTCTCACCCAGAGAATTGCTCACGAGCCTGACAACCCGCTTCTTTAGTCCAGCTCCCAAGCTAACCAGCTGCACAAACAAATATGGCTATGAATACAGTTTTGGTACAATGAAATGAATGTCTGAAGGATAACTGACTGCATGAGTGAAAAATGGTCATCGATTTATGGCTGAATGCTCGAAGGAATCATGGGAGAGATCATGGTCTGAATGATGGGGGAAGTGCGAAAATGATCTAAGTCCCCACAATATGCATGCATGTCTCCAACTTGACACTTGTCATGTTTGGAGCTACTTTGGCCCACTTGTATGCAACTTTGGAACTTAGGATAAAATAATTATCCATACTTTATGTTTTAAGAAATATTAATATAATATTCCTTTTTGGCTTAGGCTCTCTAGTTTATCCCCTTTCCCTTAACTTTTGGCCCTCCCTTTCCCTAAATGGTGGAGTTCAGTCCCCCATCTCTTTTATCATGGTCGATCTGCGTGTAGCGATGTATTTTATATTAATCATGAGACATATACAAATTAGGCTCATTGGCCTTTAACATCTAGGTGCTCTGGCCTAATTCCAAAACATAAGCATCCCAACTTATAATAACTGTCTCTCTAGCCTATAACACATATCATATACACAAGGCTTGTTGACCTCCATATTGTGCGCACTTTAGTTACTGCAAACGGTATCCGAGAATGTGCACACTACATCATTTTACTGCGCAGTACATGTGCGCACTATGCCATGAAAGGTGCATTACAAAATGATGTCAAAACAACTCACCAGCTTAAGTACACTTACATTACATTTACAATTGGGTTTAGTCGAGGGATATTACAATCCCCTCCCCTTATTTATTCATTGTCCTCAGTGCATCATGTACCCATATACAACAATATTTTGAAAAATCCTCAAAAATATGTGTGCATTCTGCCCGCATTGCATCCTCATGCTCCCAAGTAGCATCCTCGGGACCGTACCAGGTCCATTGGACCTTTACAAGCCCTATGGCTCAATTCCATAGCTGCTTGATTTTCTAGTCCAGAATGTGCACTGGATGCACTCGGAAAGCGCCTTCTTGCTCCACCTAAATCAAATTCTAATCAATAACATGATTAGCATCAGGTATATATTTCTTTAGGAATGATACATGGAATACATTATGAACGTACATAGATGCAGACAATGCAATAATATAAGCAACTGGACCAATCCTCTCTAGGATTTCAAATGGCCCACAATAACAAGCTGCCAACTTTGAACAGTTTCCCAAGTTGGGAAACTTCTGTTGGCTTTTACTTTCAAAAATACATGGTCTCCCACATTAAATTCCCTATGAGTTATGCCTTTATCAGCATAATGTTTCTTCCTGTCTTGGGTAGCCTCTAAATTTTTCTTTATTTTTATCATTTACTCCTCCATTTCCCTGAGCAATTATGGTCCAACCACTACTTTGTCTGCTGGGTTATCCCAACTTACTGGAGTGTTGCACTTTCTGCCATAAAGTGTCTCAAATGGACTCATCTTTAGAGATGTTGGGTACCCATTGTTGTAAGCAAACTCTACCAAGTGTAGGTAGTCTTCCCATTTTGATGGTTTATCCAATTCATACATCCTCAACATATCTTCAATAACTTGATTCACCCTCTATGTTTGTCCATCGGATTCTGGATGATAGGTTGTACTAAAATTCAAATTTGTTACAAATCCATTAAATAACCCTTTCCAAAATTTTGAGGTAAATTTTGGATCTCTGTCAGACACAAATGTCTTGGGTATGCCATGTAATCTAGCAATTTATTTCATATAAACATCAGCAATGTTCGTTTCCTTGTGAGTGAGCTTTAGTAATCTTATCCACCACTACCATGATAGAATCATGTTGCTTGTTTGTTCTGAGAAATTTGGTCATGAAATCCATCGTTACAACTTCCCATTTCCACTCAGTAATGGGTAATGTTTGTAGCAATCCAGTTGGGTGTCTATGCTCAACCTTTACCTTTTGACATTCCAAACATCTGGCAATAAAAACTACCACTTATTTCTTCATGCCTAGCCAATAATATTAGCTCTTGACAGTTGTAATAGTTTTCTGATATCCTAGGTGCCCAGCATAAGAAGCATTCTTCATTTCTCCCAATATCATATTTTTCAATTCATTAGAATTTGGTACATAAATTCTTCCCCTGTACATAAGAATTTTTTCATTATCTAGCTTGTATTCCTCAATTTTCTGCTGCAAATTACCTTGTTGTGATTTTGCCACAAATTCCTTGTATTGCAAATCTGATTTCGCAGCTTCTATAATTTTTTCTTTCAAATCTGATTGGTACATGATAATGGTTGTAGCATGCAATTCATGTACTCTTCTACTGAGTGCATCAACCACTGTGTTCTCTTTTCCCTTGATATGCTTTATATCAAAGTCATATTCGCTTAGAAATTGTAACCATCTTCTTTCCCTAGCATTTAGATTTGGTTGATCAAATAAATATTTCAGACCATTGTGGTTTGTTCTTAGCTCGAACCTTTTTCCCATGAGGTAATGTCTCCATTTCCTTAAGGCATGCACTATGGCTACCAACTCCAAATCATGAGTGGCATAGTTTCTTTCATGCTCCTTCAACTTCCTTGATTCATAACATATAACAAACCCATTTTGAGTGAGGACTCCACCAAGTCCTTCATTACATGCATCTGTGCATACAATGAAGTCTTCTTTTGGGTCTGCAATCCTTAGTATTGGAGCACTTGTCAATAGTTGTTTCAAGTGTTGGAAACTCTTTTCACAATCCAATGTCCATTGAAACTTCACACCCTTTCTTTGCAAGGAAGTGATTGGGTGTGCTATCTTTGAGAATCCTCCAATAAATCTCATGTAATAACCTGCAAGACCCATGAATGATCTCACCTCTGTCACATTCTTTAGCACTGACCATTCTCTAATGGATTCTATCTTCTCAGGATCCACGGGTATCCCTTCCTTTGAAATGATATGCCCCAAATAATGAATTTGTTTATGATAAAATGAGCACTTGCTCAATTTGGCATACATATTATGCTCCCTTAATACTTGCAACACGATCCTCAAATGATGTTCATGCTCTTCCTCTGACTTAGAATATATAATAATGTCATCCAAAAAGACAATGACAAACTTGTCTAGATATTCTCAGAAAACACCATTCATTAAGCACATGAAACAGCTGGTGCATTTGACAACCCAAATGGTACCACAGTGAACTCATGGTGACCATACCTTATCCTGAAGGTAGTCTTTTTGATATCTTCCTCTTTAATCCTTACCTTATGGTATCCTGATCTGAGATCTATCTTTGAAAATATCTTTGCATCCTTTAATTGATCAAAGAGATCATCAATCCTTGGCAGAGGATACTTGTTCTTAACAGTTACTTTATTCAATTGTCTAAAGTCAATGCACAATATTAATGTTCCATATTTCTTTTTCACAAACAAGACTAGGGCACCCCAAGGTGACACACTTGAGCATATATACCCCTTCTTCAAAAGTTCTCCAAGTTGCATTTGCAACTCCTTCAATTCTGGTGTACTCATTCTGTAAGGAGTCTTTGACACTGGAGCTGCTCCAGGCATTAGATTTATAGAGAAATCAATGTCTCTTTTTGGGGGTAGTCCTGGTACTTCCTTGAACACATCTTCAAATTCTTCTAGGACTGCATAATCTTCTAAATTTGGCACCTTATATTTAGGTGTCTCTTCCATATGAGCYACAAATACTTGACACCCTTTTCTGTAACATTTCTTTAGTTGCAATGCTGAAATTTCTYTGATGGTTACTGCTTCGGGAATTCCTTGCACTTTCTTTTGTYTCCCTTCCTCATCCAAGCAAGTAAATGCTTTGTTATGACAGTCCAGGAGAGCATGAAGTTGGTCCAACCAATCCATCCCAATTAGACAGTCATAGGAACCTAAAGGTGAGATGTTTAAATCTACCTTGGTGTTCAGTCCATTCATGTCCATGAGGCATGAATTAACCATCTCATTAACTTTTCTTCTGGCTCCTGTAGCCAGCTGCACCAACCAAGATTTCTCATGCTTGCTTCTTGGCAATTGCAAACTTTCCACCATCTTAGGGTCTATATAACTATGACTAGCTCATGAATCAATTAATATAGCAATGGTTTGGTTGTTGATCATACCTTCCACTTCAATCATGTGGGATTGATACTTTGCTTGCTTGTTGTCCAGGGCTGCATAGATCCTTGGCACATTTCTGCCCATGTCCTCTACTGTTTCATCTTGTTGTACATTGTGAACAACCCTTCCTTTTTCACCTCTATGAGGACAATCTTTGAACCTATGATCACCTTTACAACCCCAACATTGAATAGGTGGTTGCCTTGGCCTTTGACTCCCTGTGTCAATCATTATGGGTTCTTTAGATGTTTTCTATCCCTATGGATTAATTCTGAAGAATGGTGGCTTAGCTCCCTTCTTCCTCTGATACATCTTTAATTTATTTTTGTCTTCCCAAGTCTTTTGGAAAGTTGGCCTTGCTTTCTACTGATCATATAAGCATTTAGCTCACCTTATGGTCTCTTCCAATGTCTTGGGATCATCATACTGTATTTTTTCACTAATGAATGATGGAAATCCACTCAAATACCTTTGAATTTTGACTGTCTCATCCTTGATGAAAGAGACATACTTCAGCAGTTCTAGAAACCTTCTCTCATATTCCTCTATGGTCATACTTCCAAGATTGAGTTCAAAGAACTCTTTCATTTTCTTGTCATAGTATCTCTTAGTCAAGTATTTCTTCTAAAAATACTTCTTGAATTCCCTCCAACTGACACTTTTCTCTTTAATGTGTTGCACCTGCACAAGATGATCCCACCACATGGATGCCTTTCCCTTGAGTTGATAGATAGAAATTCTACCTTCTACATGAGAAGAATAATTATGCAATTGAAAATACTTTCTCATGCCCARCAACCATGTTTTTGCATCTTCATCCTTCTTGTGCTCACCATCAAATGTAGGAGGTTTGATTTTGTTCATTTCTCCTCGTAGCTCATCCACCCTGAACCTCTTATGCCTTCTAGTAGGGGGTGGACTTGGGTTGTTGCCTACTCTCTTATTGGAATTCCTTGGGGAGTGATGGTGGTGTCTGCTAGCACTTCTTTCTTTTATTTTCTCATCTGAAGGCTTGTGACTTCCAGATTTTCTTGAGCCACTCTCCTTATCCAATTTATTTTCTATTATGTTCAATCCCTCTAATAACTTCATGTTGAAGTCATCCTGCTACTCCTTGGCTCTCATAAGCCTTTCATTATCATCCTTATGGCTTTGGACATCATTCTGCAAATTTTTAATGGTCTCTGCCATATTCATGTTTTCATTCCTTTCTTCTCCATGTCCATTGGAGTTTGTTCCTTCAATGCCCAAATCGACATCCATCCCTCTGCTCTCATTTTGTTGACTGTAATTCCTCTATGCCTCTTCCATTCCTATGGGCTCTGCACTGATCTTGATCTGATCTAGTTGTTGTTAATTCTGCAAAACGTGCATCCATTGAAACTTATCAGGCTAACTAATTCAACAATTCATGAAACAATATGAACCCTTTTGGTTCAATATATACATCAAAATTATTTCTTATGATTTCCTAGTGTTATCACCATGAAAATTTTAGATAAGACCCAAGTATTGAGAAAATAGACACACGGTGTCTCCAGAGATACATCGGGGCAGAAGGCGGTGTGCCGAAACCACTTTCGCCAAAGTCCCGATGTCACATGTTTCAATACGTCAAAACCACCACTCGTGGAACGACGACGGCTAGTCATATCACCCCATTTCACTCGTTCAGTACTTCACAGCCATATGATGTCAGGTGAATGCCTCCATGTAACGAACTCAAAAGATAATAATTTGAAATGGATTAGATGAGCATGGAAAACCAACATATTTGTATGTAAGTCTGACTGTGATTCATGATTGGGACTCTATAACTACCAATTCTCAAGTATGGAGGCATCATCTTATCTGTAAATGGAGTAATCTCCAAATTTTCTCGACCTTCAGATCTCTGTAAAAGCATCCTGGTGTCCACGAAATTGAGGTACATGGACAAAGCTATATCCAGTGAGACTGGTTCTTCAAGAAACATGGTAGATTTTCCTTTGAGTAAGAAGGAAAGGATAATTGCGCATATACTGGCAACTAAATTTCACACAGAACCTACCACAAACTCAAAATTGGAAGCCAGGCTAAATCCCATTATGAGGAATCTAGTCATCAACATGGGAGTTGTTAAGAAGAAACGGAGCAAGCGACAAAAGAGAGAAACCATAGCTGAAATGACTAAAAGTGTTGGAGAGGATCAACCGGTATGGTTAGATACTTTAAAGGAGTAGATCGCTAAGCTGAAATGAGTCCTCGAATAAACGTACATTTCAGTCATTTTTGGACAGATGGTAGTAGAGGTAAGGGGCTCTAGAGATGATAGGATTGTTCTTAAACGGTCCCTTTACAATAGGATAACTGCTATTTTAAATCATTCCCTTTTTGTAACTTATCTCTATTTTTAGAAATATGCGGAAGTCCGAGCATTTTTGAATTCTACAAATAATTCCTTTATATATACGTATTATCTCGAGGAAGAGAAAAGGGGAAAAGGAACATGTCCTTCGTGCAGGAAAAATTTTATTTTTTTTGTAATTTTGGGATTAAAAAGATTATATAAGTCCAGAAGTAGATTTTCGACTGTTTATTACAAGATTCTAACTGGTGGTGATATGAGTCTTGTTTTCTTTCATAGTATGCATTTCATGTAAGCTTATATTTCACTTCCATCTGCCTGAATCAGAGGAATATAAAACCCAAAATTCATCTCTGAGATGCTCTCAGCTTAGCAATTTAGACTATATTTATTTCTTCTCAAACCAACTCAGAATTCATTTAAATAATGCTCTGATGCAGTTGCATGTTTCTTTTTCCTCTAACACCATGCAAATTTTCTATTAAACTCGGACTCATTGCCTTAATTAGCCTTCCAAACGACTTCGCGCGCACAAAAATTCAACCTGTACACACATATTTATCGTGCACAGCAACACCACAAGGTAAATCGTGCTTCCGCACACCTATATCCATTATGCCTTTCTTCTTGAGCGCCAATAACTTGTGCGCACTACTTTTGCGTTGTGTGCTAATATCCACTGCGCACAGTTTTGGTTCTTGCACTGATACCCATTGCGCACGGTTTTTGTATCACCCACTGATATTCCACATGCATTTCGCTCTATGCGTTGCACCATGAAAAAGTTCAATATGCCCCCACCACGCACAATAATCTACGCGCACCATTGACTACACTGTCGTGAGACAACTTATACTCATACTGTGCACGCACCAACCAAACTCCTTTGTGTTTTGCAATACTGCACACACTACATGCACATTAATTTGTGTGTGCTCACCGCACAATGATAAATTTAGCGCATGCATCCACACATAATATTCTTTCGTGCGGTGCCACAATTTACCACGCGCACCTGCATGCCAACATTTTCCTCACGGTGCCAAAATCTACCATGAACACTCTATGACTTGAAATCTAGCCACTTCAAAATTAATCTTCTGTGAATATTCACTTCAACTGAACCCTTACGAACCATCTAGGCTCAGTTTTGGAACTGAAGCTCTAATACCATATTGTAACGTCCCCGGCCACCCATGGCCGGGCCATGCTACACGAGGGAACACTTTCATTCTCCCACTGCGGAACATACTGTGACATACCCAACACCCGACTGAACTATGCCACATATATTTTATCTAACTACATGCATTTAAAACATACACACACAACATTCTTGTGGAATCTTCATATATAAAATGAAACAGACAAATGCATTACATATTGGCATGAATTCACACGATAATAAAAGTAAACATAGACATGCAACATATACAGGAAATACTCAAAAACTTCCAGACGGTTATAACCACACATATGATTAACCCATAAAATGAGCACGTAAATAACAATGCAACATATAAATTTATCACCCAATTGGTACTTATCTTGGTAAGAATGTCACCAACTACGTGCAGACCGTCCATGAACCCCCCAGCCTTAGACTCCACTGTTCATCACTCTCAACAGTGAGTCACCCTCAAGATGGGACTAAAATCCACCTGGGTAAAGGAATTCCTAACTAGGCTATAGGCTCATAGACAACAGGAAAGACTCTGTCTTAGGTGCTCACTCAACTGATAGCTTACAGTCCCTCATTCCCCACATGCTTGTCCCACCCCAGGAAGTGTGTCCCTTCTCTGCTCAACAGTCCTTTGTTTGCCCCACTTCCTTTCCGGGCTTCAGCAACAGGCCGGGCAGGAAGTCTCCGAGCCCTGTAGTTATAGTTTAGCATCCTCAGGAAATAAATTCCCAACAATTCTCTCACCCAGAGAATTGCTCACGGGCCTGACAACCCGCCTCTTCAATATCCCACGGGCCTGACAACTTGCTTCTTCATTCCAGCTCCCAATCTAACCAAATGCACAAACAGATATGGATATGGATACAGTTCTGGTACAGTGAAATGAATGTTTGAAGGATAACTGACTGCGTGAGTGAAAAATGGTCATCGAGTTATGGCTGAATGCTCAAAGGAATCATGGGAGAGATCATGGTCCGAATGATGGGGGAAGTGTGAAAATGAGATAAGTCCCCACGATATGTATGCATGTCTCCAACTTGACACTTGTCATGTTGGGAGCTACTTTGGCCCATTTGTCCGCAACTTTGGAACTTAGGATAAAATAATTATCCATACTTTATGTTTTAAGAAATATTAATATAATATTCCTTTTTGGCTTAAGCTCTCTAGCTTAGCCCCTTTCCCTTAACTTTTGGCCCTCCCTTTCCCTAAATGGTGGAGTTCAGTCCCCCATATCTTTTATCATGGTCGGTTTGTGTGCAGCGATGTATTTTATATTAATCATGAGACATATACAAAATAGGCGCACTGGCCTTTAACATCTAGGCACTCTAGCCTAATTCCAAAACATAAGAATCCCAGCTTATAATAACTGGCTCACCAGCCTATAACACACATCATATACACAAGGCGTGTTGACCTCCATATTGTGTGCACTTTAGTTACTACACGTGGTATCCAGAAATGTGCACACTACATCATTTTACTGCGCAGTACATGCACGCACTATGCCATGAAAGGTGCATTACAAAATGATGTCAAAACATCTTACCAGCTTAAGTACACTTACATTACATTTACAATTGGGTTCAACCGAGGGATATTATAGCCCACCAGCTTTGGCAGGGTGCACCAAAAATTGTTATAACTGTGTGCTAAATGGGGAGGCCCATGGGATTCGACCCCGAGACCTCCACCAAATTATCGCCCTAAGTTAGCCTCCACCAACCTCCTAATTATTGCATAATCGCCTGAGTATTGGTATAAAAAGGGGGTCTCTCTAGTGCATTTGGGATAGAGAACACACACAGACATGGATAATGAGAGAGGACTCTGAGTGTGCCCTTATGGATTTGTACGGACTGTACGACCTGGTACAGATTTTGGCATGCAAACTGAGGCAAGGGTGCCTCTTGGATCTGAAAGTGTCTGACTCAAATCGAGGCATGGAGACAACCATTTTTTGGTAAAATGACACCATGAATGCAGTGGTTATGTTAGTTTTCTGATCTGATCAAAGCTTTTGTAGCTTAACTCCAGAATGAGTCATTTATTGCAGAGGCAGTGGCACGGTAACTGAGGTAGGGGTGTCTCTTGGGCCTGAAAGTGTCAGACTTGGATGGAGACAATTTGACAGTCATTTTTAGGTAATTCGGCAACACAAATCCAATGACGAGGTCTATTTTTGTAGCAGAGATTTAGATAAACAAGCTAAGTTATGGAGAAGCTAATGTAAGCATGTTTTTCACTATGTTGTTTTGTCATTAAATGTTGCAGCATAACATCCATGTTATAGCTCTGAAGGAGCATAGAGAGGCTATAGAAAGGCAGTAAGATCAGCTTATTCCTTATATCTATTATTTTCTTCTCTTCTTTCACATCAAATCAGTAAGTTATATGGGACAGAGAAATTGTGGCACTTGCATGATAAGTGGCCAATGAAGCAGTTCTGAATCTCGTGGTTTCGGGATCTTTGTATGGGATGCACATTTATGGTCGGATCTGAGTAGCAGATCTAAGGCATTTGATGGCTCCATGTTGATGGGAATTATCTTTTATTTCTTCATCTTTTTATGTATTGAGTATGCGGGAATGATGTCCATGTCAGCATCATGGATGACTCATGAGTACGAGAACTTGTGAAGCTGTATACATTCCTGATCACATTCCAATATCTTGTTTTCGTCACCGAAAAGGGACTTTGGCCTTACAACTTGTAAAGGAGAGACATCAATACGGGGAGGAGAATAAAGAGGTGAGGATTTGGAGCATGACCCGGAGAGGTATCCCACATGGGGTGAACTCTGTTATCAAGGGAAGTGTCATATCCATTATGTGTATTATGTTCTTATGTTGTTTTTCCATGAATTTCCGCACATAGGATGTTAAATGCAAGCATGACATATCTCACATAAGGAAAACTAAAGAGGTTTCATTCACTTCAAATTCAAGCGCACAAGACTTCAAATTTACCTTTAATTTCACATCGCTCAAGTAAAATGATCTATAACTGACCCTTTTGAAGGAGTGACAGAAACAACCAATTATTGGAAACTTATCGCTCCCAGGTTCAGATCATGTGGTATTAGAGCCAGGTTTGATATCGATTGCAGGTGTTGAAGCAAAGGATGGCAAGGTCACCAAAACAATCGTGGTTCAATGAACTTCAAGAGCTCAACCAAATGCTTCAAGCAGAGAATGTTGGATTGAAGACATTGTTGCATGTTGCAGAAGAAGAGAACCAAAGATTGCAAGAGCAGTTACAAGCCCTAAAGATGTAGACAGAGGAAGGCTCTACGAATGAGACGGTGATAAGACCATATTGTGACCATGGAAACTTCACCGGTTATGGGTGCGAGCATGACAGTGCAAATGCATGCACACTTTTTCAAGCAAATGAAGATTACCCACATGCATCCATAAACCAAGGAGGATTCCTACAAGCATCTTCCACTGATCCTTTTCACCAGGAACAATTGGACACATCTCAAGAAGCAGTCCAAGGGTTCCAGTTTGAGGTGGAGGCAAATAAACCATGTGTAGTTCCTTTCTTGATTAATGTTGATGATTATTTTGAAATCCTTGAACAACATGCTTCTTGCATCAGCTTAAAGTTTATGAGAAAAATGGGATACAAAGGAGGAGGCCTTGGAACCAATGGCCAAGGTATTGTGGATCCCATCGAGGCAGTGTTTTGGCCTCGATATGCCGAGATAGGCTATGTCCCAAAGGATTTTGGAGAAATCTCCAAAACCATTTGGTAAGAAGACCCCAGGACAGTCA
>ML792290.1:320962-342632 GCA_009831015.1 Picea engelmannii | reverse complement strand
GTCACCGAGAACTCCGAAACGCCGAATACCGACTCGTCCGGATCTCCTGCCACGTGTTCTCACAAATGGACGGTTCAAACCTCCTATCGGGAAATCGCGGATCGCGAGTCCAATATACAAGAGTTCCATGTCCACAGAAACTCTGATTTTCCGATGAGCTGACCTCCGACTCTCCTCCAGATGTCTGACGCGTTTCCCTACGGAGATCACCGCACAGTAGGCCTTAACCCCTGCACGACTCTTACAGATCCTATGGCTGTCGGGTTTTCTTCTCAGATCCTACGGATCGGATTCTCTCTCCAATATCCCGATGACATGTCCAGGATTTCTCCTCTGCATAGTAGAACTTATCCCCTGTGCTTAACCCCTGCGCAGTTTCTGCAGATCTGACGACTGTCGACCTTTCTAGAAATTTGAATGGGATCCAACAGGTCTTTTGCTCGATTGACCTCAACCTCGAACTCTATTTTGACTAGATCTTCCCTTTGTCATTCTTTGTCGATTGACCTCCTTAGACTGTGGCTTATTTCTTATTCTGCCATCCTCTTCACTGTTGTCATCAATGACAAGCATTCACTGCATTCTGTTCACTAAATTTGCCAACAGTCTCGTGACTACGGAACGTCGAAATCTATTTAGAAGGGAAAGGAAGACACCAACTCATCGAATCCTCTCCAAATTGAGAAGGTGGTGGGAGAAATAATGACTCACATCCCTAAAGGTGTGTTTAAGAAGGCTTCCCATAATTTAAGCACGAGGGTCGCTCAGAACTACTCCATCATGGAGGATCTAGCACAAACCCCTTACATGATGTCTGCTCTGGAGGTCCTCCAGAGTTTCCCCTCACAGAGAAAATATGTGTTGTCCTCCTTGGGAGTGGCAGAGACTAGTAACCCAAGAGCAATCGTTTTCGATCCAACCGACTTAAAGCCTCGTCTTCCTCACCACGTTGTCTTTCAGATAGTAGTGTATTATACCATGAAATATTTTCCATGTGTTGGCTAATGAGGGTGCCTCAACTTGCGTGATGTAGTTGGTGTGTTGGAAGGCCATTGTCCAACCTGAGTTGTCTATGTTGCCTATTTTGCTTACGGATTTTGACGGTTGGTTGTTTATACCACACAGAATAATTCCTTCCTTTCCTGTGTAGTAAGGGGGTAAAATTGTGTGTGTCGAAGTTGAAGTGGTTGACGCACCTGTTAGCTACAATAGTTTTTTAGGATGGAGCTGGACCTATGTGATGCATGCGGTGGTTGCCACAGTTTTTCAGGTCTTGTGCTTTCCACACGAGGGTCAAATAGTGACCATCGACCATTTTGTTTTTCTCGTCCTGACCCTTCATCGAGGGTTTCCACAGTCCCGATAATTGATAACCTACAGCCTGGCACTGTCAAATTAGGTGTTGGTTGGTTTACATCGTTGATGGGAACCTTTGATTACCCACCACCTTCCAAATATGTAAATCTTATATCGGTTGTTCTCGACTAGCCAAAGGCTGCAATTTTGCAAGTGTCCCCTTTAGAACGAGCTACTTTCACGACCCATGGACTTTACCTTCTCCATCGACTTCAATGGAAGGGATAGGGAACCTTGGCATGGTCATGCTCTTATTTGCAACTGAGGTTGCATACAACATTGTCCAGCAATCCTTAGCCAACCTAGATCCAGCTCCCTCATAGGATTTAGATCTAGTTCTCGAGCCTATTTGGGCTCAGGATTCTATCACCACTTAATATCCTTTAGACTTGGTATTTCCCTCCGACAAGGAAAATCTAGAGGAAATGGATAGTCTCAATAGACCTTGGGATGATCTACATCATAGATATTATTTCCTTCCTGAGCTTAGGAGATTAGAGGCAGGAGAGATTGTTTTGACCATGAATGGAGATAGTCCTTATCATATCAATCCTCTATCTACGCACATATTTTACACCGAGGGTAACATGGAAAGCATTGCTTCAAGGATTCCAATCGATATCTCCAAAACCCCTGGCACCGTGGAGTATGTTTTCGTTGGAGAATATTTATCCCCCAAAGAGATTCAAACTTTCACTGATTTATTGAAGGAGTTCCGCGACGTTTTTTCCTAGTCTTACGAGGAGATGCTAGGAATCGACCCATGAATTGTCGAACATGAAATTATGACTTATTCTGATGCCAAACCGTTCCGACGGAATCTTTTTCCAGTCAATCCCTGAAAAGCGACAACAATCAAGGAAGAAGTAGAGAAACTTCTCAAAGTCGGTTTTATCTACCCCGTACAATTGACGGAATGGGTATCGAACCCAGTTACGGTCAACAAGAAATAGGGCACGATTCATGTTTGTATGGATTTTCATGATTTGAATAAGGCCTGACTGAAAGAACATTTCCCAACCCCGTTTATCGATTAGATTGTCGATGAATGTGCTGGTTGCAAAGTCTTTTTGTTCATGGATGATTTCAGGATACAATCAGATTTAATCAAACCTGAGGACCAACATAAAATGACTTTTATTTTTCCTTGGGGTACCTTCGCATATCGAAAGATGCCTTTTGGCCTGAAGAATTCTCGATCTATCTTTCAACGAGCCATGTCATTCTCTTTTCATGACCTTAAACTTATATTCGAGGTGTACCTTGATGATCTAGCATCATGTTCTCACCATATATCTTATCATCCCATCCATCTACGACTATTCTTTGAGCGATGTCACTACTATCAGATTCACTTGAATCCTAACAAGTGCAGTTTCTTTGTGACGTCAGGTCATATTTTAGGTTTTATTGTATCAACAATAGGGATCATGGTCGATCCTATCAAGGTTGAGGAAATAGTTCAATTTCCTCCCCTATGCACAATACCCCAACTTCAGAGCTTACACGGAAAATCGAATTTTCTTCAGTGTTTTTTTGCTAATTATGTCGAGATCACTAGAGGGTTCATGTGTATTTTGAAAAAAGGGGTCACATTATGTTGGGATGAAGCTGCTCAAAACTCTTTTGAATCATTGAAACGTGCCCTGACATCTTCCCCTCTGCTCCAGCCTCCTTATTATAACAGAGACTTCTTATTGTATTTGGTTGTTGCAGAGTCAACCATCGTCATGGTATTGGTTCAGGAAGATGACATGCTCGAAGAGCATGTTATATATTATCTTATCCAAGGCCTGGTTGGACCAGAACTCAAATACTCTCATGTTGAGAAACTTGCTTTGGTAGTTGTCCACATTGTTCAATGGTTCCTTCACTACATTTTTCTTTGCAAGACCATCGTCATTGTTGTCATCAACCCTTTCCAATATGTGTTAACACAATGGGTCATTGACGGGAAAATAAGTAGATGGATAGTAATCCTATAGTATTTTGACTTGGATTTTGTTTCTGTGAAATCCAAAAAGTCATTGGTCTTTGCCGAACTCATTTTAGAACTGTCGGTTGAGTCTAGTGATATCATGCCCGAAGAATCTCCTATTAATGGAGATATTTTTCTAATTGCATCTTTGGACCCCTGGTCTGGATATATACTTGTGTATCTCCAGAATTTGAAGTGCCCCAATTTTGCTTCTCGTGATGAGCGTCGATGAATTCGACATGAGGCGCGCAACTATCTTATACTCGGTGACACTTTGTATTGTTGAGGTGTAGTTTGAATTCTTCAGAGATGTCTCACACACGAAGAAGCAAAGTTCATTTTGAACGAATGTTACACTAGAGCATGTGGCGGTCATTTGTCTGCGTTGGAAATATCTCAAATGATTCTATGTGCAGGTTACTTCTAGCCCTCATTAATCAAGGATTGTGTGGAGGCAGTCAATAAGTGTCACCCTTGCTAGATCTTCTGTCAGAAGATGCGGGCACACCCTGCTCCTATGTTTCTGGTCATTGATGTTGATCCTTTCACCAAGTGGGGGATTGACTTTACTAGATGTCACCCGTATTCAGCCAGTGGCATCCTTACATCATTGTAGTAGAAGACTACTTCACGAAGTGGGTTGAAGCTATGCCAATGTTTAGAAATGATGGAGAAACCATGACCCTTTTAATATTTAATCAGATAGTAGCAAGGTTCGGTATCATGAAGGAGATTGTCATTGACCATGGAAGTCACTTCCAGAACAAAATGATGACTGAATTAACGTCAAATATCAGGTGCAAATAGGAACATTTGTCACCCTACTACCTGCAAGCGAATGGTCAAGTTGAATATGTGAATAAGTCTCTCAGTACTATTCTTCAGCGGACGATCAATTCAGCCAAGTCGAATTGGCATTTGATGTTGTATTCAACATTGTGGTCCTATCGAACATCTGTGAAGACTAACACCGGTTTTTCACCTTTTCAACTCGTATACAAGATGGAAGAAGTATTACCTATTGAATGTCAGATTCCTTCTTTAAAGTTGGCAGTGGAATTACTATCGGACACTTCACCACTTGAGGAACATCTTTTATATCTCGATCATCTCGATGAGAAACATCGTGATGCAGCCTTATCCAATGAGGCTCATAAGCAATGAGTCAAGTGTCAGTATGATCGGTCCCTTCACCCTCATATTTTCTTTGAAGGTGATCTTGTCATGGTCTATGATCAAGACAAAGATCCCTTGGGGTTAGGCAAGTTCAAACCCATGTGTTTCACACCTTTCATTGTGAAAGAAGTCTTACAGAAGGGCGCTTACTGTCTGGTTGATTTTGAGGGAAATTATTTGGCGGATCCTAGGAATGGGCTCTACCTTAAAAAGTAATACTCTTAGGTTGGTCACTTGAGTGGATTCTTGTATATATGTATAGTAACTTATACATTTTTTTTCTTTTTTGTCTTATGTATGTGTAGTTATTTATGTCTTTTTCTCACTGTGGCAGATGTCAAGTGAATCAGAGGTTTACTTTGGGTTCGTGGACGACGCTAGCCGACACACTCGGAGGCTTGCTTCAGAAACTTGGGTGATTTTCACACCTAGAGGCCAGTTGCTATCTTCTGGAGGTATTTTTCTAGGCGACTCAACAAATAATGTTTTTGAGTACAACGCAGTGATAGAATTGCTTTGTGATGCTTTGTCACATGGCATTTCTCGCCTCTGGGTTTACCTAGATTCTCAATTGGTTATGTCCCAATTAAATGGGGTTTACCACATTTATGATCCCACTCTTCACCGACAATTCCTTAGTGTGCATCTCTTAGAACAATATTTTGATTACATTATGTATATCCATGTTCCTAGGAGATTTAATCATTTACCATATACTCTAGCTAATCAAGTTTTATATTGGCATGTTTCTCATATATAGAAAGAAAATCACACGCATACACATGTAAATATATTTGTAAAAAATGTTATTCATAAATAAAGAAATATGTATGTATGTATGTATATATATGTGTGTGTGTGTGTGTGTGTGTGTGTGTGTGTGTGTGTGTGTGTGTGTCCAAAAATAGTGTTATGAGTACAAAAGTGGGCATGAAATCTTCAAAATTCATATGTCTACATCACTCAGCTTACGCCCTTAAAAAAAATATTTAGTACAAAAGTTCCCTCGGCACATAAATGGTCTGACATTATTTAAGGTCGATGCCTATTAGCCCTACTATAATGAATGACATTGTTTGCAAGACGTTGGAACAGCTGGACCCAATTTTGAGGCACCCCTACTACATGTGGTTGCATAGCCGAAGGGAGATCCTCAATATCGGCCATAGGAACATCACGAGTGAGCACAGTGAGGTTTTGCTCCACTCGTCATAATACTTTTTCATCCTCTCTGACTGGGGGTTCTAGTGCAACTGATGGTCCTCCTGTTGCTATTGGTCCTACCTCTGGTCAAGGACGACGTCGATTCCTGCCGAATTATGTCAGTCGAACAGAACCCACATCTGTACATAACAGATTCACAAGTTAGTACTCTACACACACATAAAAAGGATATATATGAAAATAAAAAATTTAATAAACTTAAAAAATATATGTTACCTATCTCACCATGCTCCTCATCAGGAGGCACAGGCATGTCTGGGTCTCTGATGAATCTAATCTCTACATAGGGGTAATCCTCGATCACCAAAATCTGATGTGCCCACCAGTCAAAACATTTTCATCGAAGGCCTCTATAGTCGTCCCTCCACCCTGTCTAGGCAGCAAAGCTGCCCACCTACTCACTACAGGGAAGGAGGATACATGCCCCTATATCATCTCTCTAGGACTGAGACTGGGCACCCTCTCAAAGAAGAAAGAGTATAGAATGGTACCAAACCCAAAGTTCTTGTTGGTACGCCGCCAACACTCTGTGAGTTGTATCCTCATGAATAAAAGCATGGTGGTACTCCTGTCAAAAATAGTTGCCTCCAAACATTGAATGGCACAATGCATATGTGCGCGTGAGGCCTGATGGACTATCGTTGATCTAGTAATCTGACTTATCAGAAGTAGGATCACTCGTAAAGAGAGGTTGGTGATCTTGTGGATCGACACTTGAGAACCTACTTTCTCGGTGTCGGCCTCATAGTACATGCTAATGTAATCCTCAATGTTGAATGACCCCGGAGGAAAATTCCTCAAGTTGACTAGTTCCCCTATTCTCGAGAGGCCAGTCAGAAAGTATATATCCTCTATGGTCGTGGTCAGTGATTAACCCTCCAGCAAAAATGCCTCTGCATCGAGATGCCAAAAATTCACAAGAGCATTGAGTAGCCTTAGTTGTTCCCTCATAAGTTGACACTCGAAGAACTTCCATAATCTACATTGTTTCAGTGTAGCGATGGTCACAGGTTCTTCTTCAACCAAGATGTCGATCTCCTCATGCTCTCTCTCCCTTGAGTGAACATACATGCTATCACATGACAAAAGTGGAGAGGATTTAATACTTGCTTTTATATTTTTTCAAGGTAAAGGAGGGTGTGCGTGGGTTGTTTACTACACAGTTGCGTATGTACATGGGTTGTTTATTATTCTTCCCAAGCACATGCGCGAGATGGCCTTGGAAATCCTGCGTACACACAGGGCCACCTTTTTTACAAGAGCACGCCCCAAAAAACTCAAAATTAAACTACAAAGGAAGTATTTAAATGTAAGAGTAGGTAGTTTGTACTTACTTGGTACAAATAGAAGGTTGTTTCATCCATTGTAGCTCCCAGAATCCAATCTTTTAACAAAGGGGTTCTTTGAACTTTTGGTTAATTTCCAATTTGCAATGGTAAAAATGAGTTTTCCACCTCTATTTATAGACGTTTTTGGCCCTTTTTTCCCCTTTTTGGTCCCCTTTGTCATTTTTCCTGGCTTGGTGGTTACTCAAATTCACAACTAAATTTTTCTATTGGTTGTTCTGGTACTTTTCTCCTTTCGGTTTGGTAATTTTTTTGGGGATTGGTTACATTTTTTACATCCTTTGGTAAAAGTCAAGTTTTCCAAATTTTGCATATAAGTTCGGATTTCATTCCCACTTTCTGCATCTCGTTGTATTTTCCTCTTTTCCATAGGATTGACCCCACCGAAGTGTGACACATAACTTTCTATGTTGCTTTAGAAGTTTTGTAATTAGGTGGTAAAATCTACCTTTACATGGATACCCTAGCTAGATCCTTTGCTACATTTTTGGCGTCCATGCTATAATTTTTTACTATAGGTTTGGGAGTCCTTTTTAGTCCTGTCATGATCACATATTGAAGCCTCATTCTTTTGTTATCATCATTCTTGGCCTTACCCTCGGGACTCCCTAATGAGAACTCTTTGTTGTCTTTAAAGCTCGCTTTAAAATTCAAAAGAAACATCCAACGAGATTGTATTTATTCTTTTCTATATTGTCTGGATTACTTGAGAAAAGTAGCCCCCCGAAGTCTTCTTTAATCCCTTTTTAGACCCTCTAAAAATGAAAAGATTGTAGAGCGATCTTTTTTCTCTTCACACTTGCCAAACTGAAATTTGAAGGCACATTTGTTCTCTGGTAGTTTACCCCTTTTTCGGTCTGGATGGCTAATTTCACAAATAAAGGTATGCTCTAGGAACTTCGTTTCACTAGAAGATTATTCTCAGGCGTAATTTTAACCCTTTTTTGGGCCTGAGGGACTAAATATTTGAAAAAGGAACATTCTCCTTGGTTTTGGTTTATCACCTTTTTGGGGCCTTGGAGATTACTTACGAAAAAGGAACCCCCCCGGAGTCCATAGTTAATCTCTTTTCAGACTCCCTAAAATTGAAAATATCGTCGAGTGACCTTGTTCCTTCACACTCGTTAAATTGGTCCATAAGAACATCTACTAGCATGAGTATAACCCTTTTTCCAGCCAATAGATTATAGCAGAAAAAGGTACGCCTCAGGAGATTCGTCTTGCCAGAGAGATTTCTCCTCAGTTACTTTTATACTTTTTGGGCTAAGGAGACTAAACTCAGAAAAAGGTTGTGAGTCCATAGTTAAGCTCTTTTCAGAATCCTTAAAATTGAAAATATTGTCGAGTGATCTTGTCTTTGTCACACTCGTTAAAATGGTTTTGAAAAGACATATTTTCAGTGAAAGTTTAACCCTTTTTCGAACCGATTAGACTAACTACGAAAAAGATACTCCCTGGAGTCTTATTTTGTGTTTTTTTAGACTCTCTAAACGTGAAAAAACTACCAAGCTTACCTTCTCTGGGCTCGTAAAAATTTACATAGAAGGGGTCTCACTATGTCTTTCTTAATCGCATTGTGGGTCTCATATTTGCGTCTTTGGCCTAATACCAGATCCATGTTTCTCTCAACTGAGCTTTTGAAGAATTCCTTATACGCAAGCCTTGCAACACTTCTTTCCTCTGCGACCTGACACCTTGACCCGTGGAGGATTTTTCCCTGAGTGTCTTTATCTTACACATGTATCCTTGCCCTAAGAATTAGTATGCTCCATGCGTTTGGAACTAGTTTTCTTGTAACGACACTCGTTCCTCCTTTGTAATGTAGCATTCTTTTATTCTTTTTCAAGCTATTTAAAAATTGAAAAAGACAAAAAAATTAAATATTCCAAAAAGAGGGGACGGGAAATATACATTTTTTTTTTCGGCAGCATAGATAGTCTCCCTTGGACAAAACACATCCTCTGTTTGTTCGTCAAGCATTGGGATATAGTACGAACTTAGGAAATTGTTCTAGCTACATAGAGTTGTGTCCTCCTCCATTTGGTTACTCTTCCAAACATATGGAGACTTTGCGTTGCCTCTTGCATCACAAACTTATGTCAATGTCATGCTGCCTGAGTCTGATCATATTTCATGCTTTTGTCCAAGGGAATTTTTACCTAACCTGAGTTGACCTTTCTGCAATTTTTCTGTTGACTTTCATGAGTTGGCCATCCTGAGAGTCCAGTCAAGTCCAGATTCAAAATGGACGAATTTCTCTTCCTAATCATCGAGATCCTCCAGTATTTTCCTAACGGATTGTCAAAGACCTCAAGGCAGTGAATCTTACACTCCCATTGTACTCCTACTTGAGTTTTGAATATCTTGAAGTTGTTGCTCGAGCTATGAAGACTTCATCTCCAGCCATAAGCGTCACTAGCTTCTTGAAGATGCATATTGTGCTTGTACATCTTCGATTGATTTTGAGATGTATATCCATTGTGTATTTCTCATGGCTACACTTTATATAGTTATATGACATGGATCTGCAGTGTATTTGGTTGGTTTCCATGATTTAGTTCATCCTGAGCATGGGTATGCCTGCCTCGGAGAGATAATTATTGTTTTGTAGATGGCACCTCCTGAACTTTGGTCCCGGGATCACTCGATTTTGTGCATTCTCATTGGTGAAGACATTGTAATGTATTTCGGCCATTGTTGGCCCTCGACCAAATTTTGGGGAAATTTTAGTCATCTTTGAACCACTTTTGGACTTCGACACGTTGCTCGAAGAAGGAGTGCCCAGGTGGAGCTGAGATCATGGATCTCACTGATTTCGAGGGTTAAGTGGACTCAGTAAAGGGTCCTATAGGGTTTTGTAATGGGTTTATGGGATGTCATCCCATGGGTTTTCCCCCATGATTAGGCCTTATTGTAAGGGTTGGTGTTGGCAGTAGTCTGAAGTGGGAAAGAAAGCATGCACAAAGAATAATGACATCTGGAAGAGCAATCATGGGAAAGAAAGCGTGCAAGAGGAAAGTGACTACTGCTAAGAATCACAACATGCGTGCATGCAAGAAGGAGGCGACAGCTGGAAGGAAGCAAAGCATGCATGCAGAGTGTTGACACGAAGATTAAATTTTTCCACCCTTTAAAAATGAAGCTTCACCTTTTCCTGAGCCATGGAGCTGCCCTTAGTCCAAAATAGAAAGGAGTCAGAATCACTCGTTCCTTTCTAGGTTTCGAAGTTCAGTTCCTCTCAAGGTGTGATCTTCAACTATCCCTTTTTCCCATCACCGAAATCCCGAAGCCATTTCAAAATATTAAGAAATATAAAGTAAAAAGGGGGAAGAAATGAACGTTACTTTTTTCATTGTTTACCACAAAGCACTCTTTAATTCGTAATTAATCAAATCCCTAAACACAATTATCTCTCCCTTAGTCTTTCTTGATTCGGTTTTCTCTCTGCTAAAGCGTTTTAAAACTCTTCTCCTTCGAACTCCCGGTCCTTGATTTTCCGAAAAATTAAAAATTAAAAAGTAATTGTCCACTAATCATGATTAATTAAATTTTTTTAATATGACTGATTAGCGCCTCGCTAATCCCATCGCAATTTCATGATCCAAGGTTTACTTGTGACATATCCCCTGACAACAGGATCCCCAAAGTTCTGAAATGCGAAATCGCGTTTTCTTTAAACAAACCCTAAGATTAAAATATTAAGTTGTTTTCAAAACATGATTAATGATGACTAAGCTGCTTTTAGCTTTTGGGGAATTAAGGAAGGCAGTTATTTTCGGGTTTTCAGTTTCGAAATCGTTGATATACAGAAGTATTAATAACGGGTAAATGCAAATATTTTTGACGTGAATTCGTATCTCTAAGCATATATTTCAAATTAAATCATTTATTTTTCATCAATGGTATCAGTACACTCGCTACATCACAAATTTAGAGGTTAATAAAGGTCTTGTGTGTCGAAGTTCATTCTTAACCTTTACCTCTGTAGCGAGTCACATTTGTCCAGTTTTATACACTTTTCTTTGTAAACAGGTTTATGGTCCAGTATAACCACCATGGCACCCAAGAAGGCCACCAAGAAAAATGAGGAAGTTGAAGAGGTCTCGAGTCCAGGGAGAGATGTTGTATCTGATACAATATTGCATGCCATCGATTCCATAAAATCCTGGAGGCAGATTTTTGAAACTCTCGATTATGAAATTAAGAACTTCCCCCATGATGCTGAAAACAAACTTCGGGATATAGCGGATTCTAAAATTCACAAGGTGGTTACGCGGTCGTGACTCCTGACTTACAACAACATGATCAGTTGGGCTTTAGAGCCAGCGGGCGTGCAGACAAGGATCATTCTAGACAGTGGAGGGGTCGTCATCGGCTCCTTCAGACCAGAACATATACAAGTAATGTATAAATTGTCTTCCTGTCCCAAATACATTTATAATAAATATTTCGTTAGTGAGTTTCAGAGGAAAGAATGTTATGAGTCAAACCAAACGTATCCTGACATGATAAAAGACTAGTGGAGAAACGAAGAAAAGTTCAGGGCTGACACACATGGTGTTTATGCCACAACATCTTTAAACGAGTATATGGTTTATGTGGCGATGATTTTATGTAGGCTTTTTGGTAAGGAAAGTCCTACCCACTTCCCAGCAGAATGGGTACCGCTTTTGCATGAGGCCGCAGAAGGTTACAGTTTCAATTGTGATAAGATTTTATCCAATAACATAGCGAGAGAGGTTATGGAATACTAGAATGCAAGATCAAAAGGCCAAATAGTATCCTTTTAAATGTCTACATACATCATGGATGCTATATGCTTCTCAACTCCTTTCCCTTTGATGAATTGGAGTTGGAATCTGACTTACCCGAAGCCTATTCATGAATATCATTCTAAACTTTGGGAAGAAAATGCCAAGGATTCATTCTATGAGATTTGTCATTTTGTGGTAATACCACTACACCAGATGCTATATGATTTTTCACCCCCTTGCATTTCAGAGTTGGTCATAGGGAGCCTTCGGGCAATTGCTGACTAGTTTATAGAGGAAAATTTCCACTACATCAAAGTTTTTGGATGTTCAATTCCTCCACATGCGCTCCCAAAATTCCTCCCTGACAGACTAGTGTGCAGAGAGGTATCTTACCAAATAGTAACAGGTGGAATCGGGATAGAATTAAAGACATCTCAAAAGAAATCTTGGTCTGTTTTTCCCATTCATATTGGAAAATTTTCACTTCTCAACTTGGGTCATTCCAAGGTTGAAGCGGCAGCACTGGAGGAGGTCGAATTGGTAGACCTTGAGCACAGGAAGCACGATCCTTACCAGTTAGTGGGGAAACACATGGCCCACTGCAATATGAAATCATGTGAACATGAGAAGTCCCCTTGGGATGACATGTTCAAAGGGACTAAGACTTATAAAGACGTGTTAGAACGAGTACAAACACTGTCGTCCGACTTGAAAGCTAGTTTTCGGACCTTTCAGAAGCATAGATGGAGTGGTCTACCCAAAGTACTGCAAGGAGAAGCAATCACCCTTCCCTGGGAACAAGAAAATACTCCCCCAGGCTTCGAACAGGAAGCACAGGAGAAGGGAAAACCCAAAAAAGTCCCATAGGATACTGAAAGGCCCCCACAAAATAAAGAGGCCTATCAGATGAAAAAACCAGAGACAGAAGCAGAGGGGAGGTTCGGGATACCTCCCGAGTCCAGTAAGCTCACTCCCCCTTCATAACCTATTGTTGATGTCAATATTCCTAAGGAAATAGAAGGGAAAGGATCTACAGAGCTAGGAAGTCCCATAGCTTCCTTAACCCCCTTACAATCTGCCTTTGGATTCCCATAGATGGGAGCCATATTTGTTGATGACCTAAACTCTATCTCCATAGATGAGATTCCTCCTTCTGATTATTTTTTCAGCAGAAAGAGGAAGGTTGTCCTGAAACAAGAGATGCATATGAAGGAGGGGGGTATGGTAAAAAATCATAAAGTCTTTCTAGATGGATAGAATTTGGAGGAGGAGGATTTATCTATAGAGATAGCAAGTTCCATGGGAGCCATGGAAACAACAAACTTTTTTAGTATGGGAAACATCAGAACGAGGATAAAGAAGAGTAATAGCATGATAGATCAATTACACGATCAGTTAAAGAATGTTGAGAAGAACATCAGAGAAGAGGTGAGTAAAAGCTTGGAGCAGACCAAGGCCGTCGAAAGGCTAGAAATTCAATCACTCAAATCAAGCCTGGACGAAATGAACCAGAGGATACAAGCAAGTCAGGTGCAGGTCTCTCAGTAAAGGAACATGCAGAATAATTACAGGCTAAGTTAAATTTGATGGAAGGTTGGGTTATAGATTTAAAGGATTTCCAGACCCTCTCGTTGGAAACGCATACAAAGATAGAAGTTGAGCAGCAAACACTGATCTCCAAAATAGGGATCATCCAGAATCACTTTCAAGAGGTAAGAAAATATCTTGATAATATTATTTTACTAGAAAAGGAAGCTAAATAAGCAAGGAATACTTTCCAGAAAGCGGTTGCATGTTCAGGGAATAAAGAGGCGATGAAAAATGTAAAGCTCTTTGTCACGGAACAAATAAAAGGAGACAACATGCTCAAGGTATGGGAAACAAATATATATGAGAGCAAGAAGATATTCAAAGAAATCAAAGATGATTGTGAAGGAATCTTCAATTCTTTGGATAAGCAAGCATTAGGCATTGAAAAAAACAACTTCTCTGAGTCACTGGGGCAGATAAACATTGAAAAACAACAGTTGGAGTGCAAAGAAGGTTTGAAGAAGATTCAGATTGAAATTTTACAATTGAAGGAATCGATGCCAACCTAATAAACAGATGGTTGGTACAACCCAAATTAAAATTGCAAGTGATCAATTTTTCCGACCAAGGTTTTGAAGATCGGTTCCCAAAGGTACAAAGAAAGTTTTATCTGTCAGTGACTAAAGATCTTCCAACACCTCCTAGAAAATTTGTCCATTCTCTGGAGAAATGTATTGAATGTGTAGCATCAAAGGAGGGAGAGACTTCGACTAAGCAATGAAGTATTGTTTGGAAACTCATACTATTGGAATGATAGATAAACAAAAGTTAATCGTGCAATAGTTAAGGTTGCAGTTTTGTAACTATTTTTCTCCTAGAAAGTAGGAGATTGTTAACCATGAAGTATGGATGACCTTGTATAAATATAGGGAACGAAGACTAAAATAAAGGGGGTGGGGGGGCTTTTTGATCTCTCTGAAAAAACATTTTTGATGAAGTAATTTTGAAGAGACTCTAAATTAATAGAAATGTAGATTGAAGATTCCAGATCTTGTCACTTCTGAGTTATGTGTTTCCCTGTCATCTCATATTTCTTATATATGTTTAATTGATGAATGCTTTGCTACAATTTAGTACAACCTCTACTGTGGAAATTATTATTCTTGTTATTTCAAATAATTTATAGTTTTTCCTATGTATCCGTTATCAACAGATACAATACCTGTAGATGTTTAGATTTCAATAGCATATGCTTCATTAATATTTTTCTCATTTCATAGTCTTCTGTTACAATGTGAGATTCCTCTGAAATTGATGCCTCACTTTGCTAATAGCTTTATGTTTTTCTCCATATCATGCATGTTTCTTTTCTTTAAAATTTAACTCAGATACAAGAAAAGGCCTACAATTTGGTCATACTATTTATTTGTGTTTTGACATCATTCTCGTTACATTTTGGAATAGAGATAACCAACCTAAAAAGAAAACACAAAAATTTATCCTCCTTTACTTTCCTCCTTCATGACAGTACCAGTTGCAAGGCAACCTAACATCGATCCCGGTCTCTCGGATCAAACCAGCATTGCTCTAAATTTATTTAACACTATTTTACAAGCAACAAAAAACCAGGTTGACTTAGAATGTTCATGGGCGGCAATTGAGAGAGATATCAGTATCCAGGAAAACTGGGAATTTCGATAGAGACAGTTGAGAAACCGACAATAACCTTTACCTTTTTATCAGTGTTTTTTCTATTCTTATCTCCCTCTGTTTTTTCTGATGCCTTGACAGTATACTTTAAAGCCTTAAAGTATAAACTCGGGAACAACATCTTTTTGGCGTCGTTGTCGGGGAATGGAGAAACGAAGTTTTTTCCCTGGGGAGAACGACATTGACGCTTTCTTTCTTTGATAGTGAACAAAGTTTGAAAACCTTTTAAGGCTACCTTTGTCTTTCACTTGGCAACTCCACATTGTTTAAACTGGATCTTAACCAAAAAAACACCAGAAAGAATCCAGACAACAAGCAGATTTCACCTTTTTCGGACCCCGAAAAAATTCTAAAATCAAGAATATACTTCTGCCAAACTGTCTCATCCACCTAAGTTTACACAACCTGACTCAGAAGATCAACACAATGAATCAAGTATTCCATCCCTTTACGATAAATACCCTGTTGATAAAGTCACACCCCCTGAATCAGATCTGGTTCTTTCAGTCTTTGAGACCGAGGCTTTCTCAGCCTTTTCCCACGCCGATAGAAAATGAAGAGTTGTCTCACTTCCTGTAGTGACTCATTCTCCCTCCCTTCTCGAACTTCAATTTCCTACATCTCAAAACTCAAACAATTATCCTATATATCTTGACTCAACTTCTCTTGATTCTCCTGTATTCTCACCCTGTGGTTCCGAAGGAACCAATCCACATTCCCTAAGCTTTTCTTTTTCAAGTTTCTTCCCCTTCGATAATCAGTTTCTTGAAACCCATCCTTTCAACCCCCAGACTTTAACCGTTAACTCCACAATGGTCGCGGCTGGAGGAGGTGGGGCTGGAGGTACTGCCACGGCTGGTCAAGGAGGAGGAGAGAGCGGCCAAGCACTACCTCTTTGTATATTTGCAAAAGTTGCTACAAGATACACCCCTCTGGTTCTACCGGTCCCTCTCCATGATTTAACATAAAATTACATGAAAACCCTACCTAAGCTCACGGGAGAAGGCGACTTGACAGCAACCGAACACATAAATTTTTTCAATCAATTCGCTGACATTCTTCGATTGGAACATGAAGATGTTTACTCTAGAATCTTGATTCAAACTTTTGAAGGGAAAGTAAGAACCTAGTTTTGAGGCCTAGCCGCTGGATCTATATTGTCATATGATGAACTTGAAAATGCATTTATCAGACAATGGAGTGAACGGAAAGACCATCTTTATTATATGACTGAATTTGGAGATCTTCTAAAGCAAAACTCTGAATCGGTCCTCGAGTTTACACAACGGTTTAACAAATTGTACAATAAGATCCCAACCGAGGTCAAGCCCTCACAACCTGCAGTTAAGGTGACTTTCGCTGGAGCTTTTGACCCCGACTTCACCCTATTATTAAGGGAGAGAATATCAGTAGATCTTACCAAGATGCAAGATGATTCCCTCAAAATCGAATCTAATATGATGGCATCAAGAAAGCTGAAAGCTAAATTCGATACGGGAAACAAATAAATCAAGAGATACAGGGAGCAAGGAGCACCCTCTGGATCAGGGAGATCTTTAGAGGACAAAATGGACGATATGGAAAGAATCATCAAAGAAATGTCAAACAAAATATCGAGAATGGAACTAGAACAAGCTAAGAATGAACATTACCCTAGAAAGGAGTTCAAAAAGAACCCTAACCCTCAAAACCACCAAAAACAAATAAAGAATGAAGATCAAAAGATCCAAACTCCTTTTAAAAGTGAAAACTTTGTAGGAGGACAAGACTTGGAGGATTTCGAGGAGTTAGAAGAAGATATGAACAATCTTGGCGATGATTGCCTACAACCTTACATAACAAGACACGATTATGAAAAGTATTTGACTACAGAGTATGGGACCGAGAGTAGCAAGAACGGCAGTATTTCGGAATATTTGACCTATCATGGAATAGTGGATGCAATAATGGTTGAGCTTCACCAGAAATACAACATGAGACCTAGAAACAGGGTTACCGCAACCGTTCCAATTAAAAAAATACTACCAAGGTTTGAAATTGATGAACGAGTTTCAAAAAGCACTGAGAAACAGACTGAAGGGACTAATGCCACTAACATCCATTTTACTAAAACAAAGACAGCGTAAACGCCACCCTTGAGCATGCAAAAACTAGATACCCCTATTACCGAAACAAAGGCCCCTTAGCCAAGGAAAACTGAAAAGAAAGGGTCGGAGGTTCAAAACATGGAAATCGACAAAACCATTGGAAGTCCCAACCTAGAAAATGAAATCAATAAGATCAAAATTCCTATTCCTCTTGTAGAACTAGATAAAAACCCGATATACCGAAAACAAATTACTAAAATGATTAATTTTTCGAAAAATGAAAGTCAGGTTGATGTTATAAACTTAGAGGATGAAAAACCTAACATAATTTTTGGCCCACACTTTGAAGGTGCCAAAGACACTATTGCCCCTTTCTACATTACTTTGACCATTCTCGACCATCTGCTCCATAACTGCATGTTAGATTCTAGGGCATCTCATAATGTGATGCCTAAAGCAATCATGGATAGACTCGGCCTTGAAATCACCAGGCCTTATGGAGATTTATATTCTTTCGATTCAAGAAAAGTCAAGTGTATAGGTATGATAAAGGACTTAGTTGTAAACCTTGCACAAGTACCTTTAAAAAGTGTTTTAATGGATGTAGTTGTCGCAGATATACCCCCAAAATAGGGCATGCTCTTGTCCCGATCTTGGGGTGCCAAACTTGGAGGTTCCCTTCAACTTGATATGACGTATGCAACAATTCCATTTTTCGGGGGACAGTTCACGCGGCTGTATAGGGAAACCAGGTTAGCATTTACAGTCAGTGATCCTCTCAGCCCAAACAATTATCCTATATATATTGTTGATCAGGATTTAGTTAATTGTATTTTATCTATAGATGATTATGTGGATGTGTGTATAGAAGAAAATTGTACAGAGAAAAAAAGGAAAAGAACAAATAGAACAGGATGTGTATAACATTGGTGTTTGGAAAATGTTTTTTGACGGTGCCTCATCTTATCTTGGAGCTGGGGCTGGAGTAATTTTCATGGCACCTGATAACCAATTCGTTATCCCTTTCTCTTATAGGCTTCAATGGAACATAGACCACACCAATAACGTATGTGAGTATGAAGCTCTAGTGTTAGGGTTAGAGGCTGCTAGGAAAATGAAAATTAAAAACGTGGAATTTTTTGGTGACGCAGAGTTGATCGTGAGACAGGTTAATCGCCAGTATCAGGACAAACATCCTAGGTTAAGGTCATATCAAAATTGTGTTTGGGACCTAATCGAAAAAAAAATTCTCCTCTGTTAATGTTCATTTCGTCTCGAGAGCCGAAAATTAGCAGGTGGATGCTTTAGCCAAAGAAGCTTCGACTTTCGCACCTCCCACTACTTTCAAACTTAAATATCATATACAAATGAGACATAGACCTTCCATACCCAATAACATACAACATTGGCAAATCTTTGAGGACGATGAACAACTCCGAAAATTTCTAGAAACAATAGATGAGTTCGCTGAAACCCATGCTAACTAAGAGAACCAAAATGATCCTATTTGGATCATGCAGGAAGGGGAGGACCCCCAAGAGTTATAGGATAAAATCGCAAATCACCGAATGTTGATTTTAAAGAATAATTAGATACCCAAGGGCCTGATTCCCTTAGAAAGGATTTTTAGTCATGATGACATCCCTTTGAAGACTACCTTACAGCCTCAGCTGGAGGAAGTCGAAGATTGCAATATAGGTTCTGATGAGAGTCCCAGACTAGTGAAAGTGTCTAGGTACCTGTCTCCCAAAATCAAGAGTAAATATGTTGAGTTTCTTAGAAAATACAAAGATGTTTTTGCCTGGTCTTATGACGATTTGAGAACTTATGATACAACCATCATGGAACATAAAATCCCACTAAAACTAGGCATCAAACCTTTTAGACAGAAACTCAGGCAGATTAACCCTATCATGTTATCGGTGATAGAAAAAGAAGTCAAAAAACTCCTGGATGCTAAAATCATAGTTCCACTGAGATACTTTGAGTGGGTAGCCAACTTGGTCCCAGTAAGAAAGAAAAACGGAGAGATCAGACTGTGCATCGATTTCAGAAACCTGAATCGATCATCACTCAAAGATAATTACCCATTGCCTAAGATGGATCACGTATTAGAAAAATTAGTTGGAGCTAAACGAATGTCTATGATTGATGGTTTTTCAGGTTACAATCATATTGCAGTGCATCAAGACGATAAAGAAAAGACTTCTTTCACTAGCCCATGGGGTACTTTTATGTATGATAAAATGCCCTTTGGTTTGATGAATGCAGGGGCTACTTTTCAGCGGGCCATGGATATTTCTTTCATGGGTGAAAGGGATAAATTTGTTGTTATCTACCTTGACGACCTGACTGTGTTCTCCAAATCTGATGCCGAACATCTAACGCACCTTAGGCAAACCTTTGAGAGGTGCCCAAAATTTGGTTTGTCACTCAACCCCAAGAAATCTCATTTCACGATGCAAGAAGGTAAGCTCTTGGGCCATATCGTGTCTAAAGAAGTAATCAAAATCGATCCAAAAAGGGTTGAAGCAATAGACACTATAAATTTTCCTAGAAATGTAAAAGAAATCTAGTCTTTTTTAGGAAAAATAAATTTCTTGAAGAGATTTATTCCTAACTTTGTTGAGATTGTGAAATTGATAACAGATATGCTCAAAAAGGACAGTGAGGTGAGATGGAATAGCGAAGCCAAAGCGTCATTTCAACGCATCAAGAAATTAATAAGTGAAGCACCGGTCTTGGCAAGTCCAGATTACACGAAAGAGTTTTTGATTTTTTCTTTTGCCTCAGAACATACCATTGCAGTTGTCTTGTTACAAAAAAACGAAGAAAGTTTTGAGCGGCCTATTGCGTTTTTTAGCAAAAGCCTCAGAGATATTGAGTTGAAATATGATATAATGGAGAAACAGGCCTATGCAATGGTGAAATCTCTGAAGGCTTTCAGAACTTATGTGTTACACTCAAAGATCATAGCCTATGTACCCTCTAGCTCTGTTAAAGACATCTTGGTGCAACCAGACAGCGATGGAAGAAGAGGCAGGTGGTTAGCTAAGATCCAGGAGTTTTATCTAGAAGTCAAGCCAACTAAAATTATCAAAGGTCAAGGTTTAGCCAAATTGCTTGCCAATTCAAATTTAAAAGTACTTGGGATAAATCGGCTGCAAGAGGATGAGAGATTCTTGGAAATAGACGAGCTTGATATCACTGTACCTACAACCAAAATCCAAGATAAGTTTTCAGCTTCAGCTTGGTATCACGACATTGTCCATTACCTACTCACGCTTCAATGTCCTAGTGAGTTAACCCCGTCAAAAACTAAGATGCTAAAGTTACATGCTATAAAATACTGTATCATAGATGCTAAGTTGTTTTGGAAAGATCCCTTGGGTTTTCTACTAAGGTGCTTAGTTGAGACTGAAACAGAAGAGGTTATAGATGAATTCCATATCGGAGTATGTGGAGGACATCATGCTTGGCGAGCAACAGCATATAAAATCTTAAGAGTCGGATACTGTTCACAGAAGTGAACACTAAAGTTCGAAATTGGGTCCCATGCCAGTTGTTCACGGGAAAATAGAGAGTCCCAGCCTTACCCCTGATTCCAGTTAAAACCGAAGCCCCATTTCAGCAATGGGGACTTGATTTCATCAGAAAAATTCATCCACACTCCAGTGCGCAACACAAATGGATCCTAACTACTACTAATTATTTCACTAAGTGGGTAGAAGCTATCCCCACAAGGAATGCAACTGACTCAGTAGTAATCAGTTTCTTGGAAGATAATATCTTATCCAGATTTGGTTGCCCTCAAAAAATAGTCACTAACAACGCGCAGGCATTTAAATCGATGACCATGATAAATGTTTTTCAAAAATATAACATCATACTAGGGCACTCCACAGCTTACTACCCACAAGGAAATGGTCTGGCTGAATCATCCAACAAAAGCCTGATTACCATGATAAAAAAAGTTTTGACTGAAAACAAAAAAGCGTGGCATACCCATTTAAAATATGCTTTATGGGCCAACAGAATAAGTACCAAAAGATCAATCGGGATTTCCCCTTTCCAAATGGTATATGGCACTGATGTCATTTTGCCAATAAATCTTACTCTGTCAATAATGAAACTCTGGCAAGATTCCAATGAAGAGCCCAATGATGTTACCAGGAGAATAAACCAGCTGGTCGAAGTCCAAAAAAATAGGGCCGAAGTAAATGAAAGGTTGCAAAGGTATCAGGACAAAATGAAAGCCTTATTCGATTAGAAAGCGAAAGATAGAGAATTTCTCCCTAGCGACTTGGTCTTAAAATGGGAAGCTAGAAAGGAAGATGTTGGAAAACATGGCAAATTCGATCCAATATGGTCCGGTCCATACAGAATTTCGGCCTTGGAAGGAAAAAATGCTTGGTTATTAGAAAACCTGGATGGAGACATTCTTAATGCCCCTGTAAATGGGTGGCATCTCAAACACTTCATGCAATAATGTGTTTCTAAATTATCATT
>ML792290.1:228615-306600 GCA_009831015.1 Picea engelmannii | reverse complement strand
GGGTATGAGAACCCTAGCTTGGATATTATTGTAACAAAGCACTGCTCGATTGGAGGTTGCCCCCTCGAAGAGGCCTGTGAACATTGCTATCTGAATCAAGTGCTATTTCTGTTCAAGTGTTATTTCTGTTGCTATTTCGTATACCATTTATGTGTATTGTGAAGATTATGTTGGATATTTCACTGTTATTCTGTTATTTCTAGCATTTCGTTTCTGTTCTGCATATTTTATATATCTGGTATCTTGCAAGGTGAAAGCGTCGAAAGGTTATAAGCTCAGGAGGGGTAGGACCGTAGATCCAAGCCACAAGGGCCATTGGATTTACACGCGGATACTTGTATCGGGTTTTCGTGGGTGGAAGTCCCATAAACCTTGCAACGGGAACCGCGATATTCTGAAACACGAAGTCCCGAAGGCCAAGAGAATGGTGTGGGACCATAAGAGCCAGCGAGGTGGACAGGTGGCACGCTATTTCGGGATTTCGGAGAGTGAAGTTCCGAAAATACTGCAATTGGATTCGCGATATTGCGAAGTCCGAGGTCCCGGTGAAGTGAAGTGTCTTTGAAAGGTCAAATCTCGTGAGTGTATCGAAGTTTCAGCAAATTGGGATTCAAGAATCGCGGGGAGAAAGTTGCTTGACATCATGACCGCCGAAATCGCGATAAGGAAAATCCTGAAAAGGAAAGAGGGAAGGTCAGCGTTGACTATTTCGGGTTTTGAGGATTCAAGAGACCAACGCTTGACCACTGGATTTGCGAGGGTGTGAGGTCCGATCTCCCAAGTGCAAAGAGGGGATCCCGTGAGAGTTTGTTGTGGGTGCAGATTTCCCGATAGGGAAATAGAAGAGCCGTTTTAGAGTTCTTCGGGCCAGTGGTAAAGGAAAGATCCTATGCGCACATGGACCTTCCGACTTACAGGTTGGGGAGGGTTGCGTGGGCACCGTCATTGCATCCAACTGAGATGATTTTACCTCACCATGGTCTGGATACTGATTTATTGTGACTTGCCGCATAAAATAACCTTGGGATGAAATGCCTTGACGTGCAAAACAAAAACCATATTATCAAAACGTCTGATCATGGATTTTGTTGTGCCATTATAACTCATGGGCAATAGTAGAGGACCTCTCCCTTCCTTGTGGGCTGCCAGGTGGCATGCAATCTGTTGAATTCTCCTTCTCGCCGATGCACTTTCCATTTTGTGGAGATAACTGCTACTAACAATATACGAATAGAAGAGTTGTTATTTGTTGTCTCCACCATATCCATCTAAACACGATCTTCCATACTCACCTGCACGAAATCATCTTCTCCTCCGGGAACTTGTAACTGCTGCCTCAGTGATACTAAATATACATTTACGGAGTTTAGGCCAATCAAGGTCATGGCCATTTTTTGCATCTTCTGATATGGAAGTCTTTGTTGTTTAACGTCTCTGCTGCTAGAAATTTGGTGGTTTCCTCAGACTTGACTATAGCATGTGTCCTCCCTCTGGCAGAGGCAGCAGTGATCGCCATAACCGTAGTAACTTCTATTCCTTGAAACGCAAATAATCAAGATCTATTCCTTGAAACATAGATAACCAATTTCTGGGGTTTACTTGGGAAATGATATATATTGAAAATATCAAATCACCAGGTTCTTGGAGCAACAACAGCAAAGTGGCAGCGATCCTTTCATATATAAGATTAAAGAATTTCTCTTGTGATCACCTAATTCCAGTAAACAGTGGTATCGATCCTTCAATACGACTGGCAAATTTCATGGTGGATCTCCCTCACACGGCAACGACCTCTCCTCAACAATTGATTTTTCTTGACATCTTCTTCAAACAGTCCTTAACGAGTGACTATTTCATCTTACAACGAACATCATTTCAATCTCTTGGTCAATAACAGTTATGCTTATTTGACACAAAAACTGAAAACATGTAATCTCAAATTCATCAATCTCGGTGCTTGAAACATTTGATTTCTTGTAGCTTGGACATGGCATATGTGTTGACTTGATACAACGTTGTCGTTTCAAATATTTGCTTTTAATTTTCAGGTCGATACATCTCAAATGCAGCTGCCAAAAGCCAACAGGCTGCCAAGTTCTTATTTGGACGATCCTGGAGAAGTCTTTCTTCAAAGGCTTTCAATAAATACAGGGGAACATGAACCTCTCCCAACCAGTATTTTTTTCCACAGAAGGAAACATTCCTAAAAGAAATTCCCTCTTCATTCTTTGTTGGACGAAGACCACCAGGTACATTTGCAGCACCTGTCATGATATTACATGCAGCCAAATTCAGCAAGTAGGCTCTACGACAATTTTCAGTCGATTTTCATAAAGCACACCACCCACATCTTTCCTTTGGTGGTTCCATTGATTTCTTCTTATAACTTGTCCAGCAAAATTTGAGAGGTGCCTTTGAAAACGTTTTTACTTGCTCTGAGATTGTTGTTGAAAGAGTCTTTTTAAAAGATGCCCTTCTATTGACAAATTTGTTGTCTTCAACTGACATGGATGCTAGATTAGCAGTTGTAGATGCAGCAATATCACCTAGCACATAATAATTGATGTATGCATTTGGTTTGAAGCTTGCTTTACATACCAAACTGTTTGTATATAAATCAATCTTCACAGTTGCTTTGCCAATATCATCAGTTTTCTTATGGACAACAAGCAAGTTCAATATACTTACATCCTCTTGGACACATGTCCTGTCACCAGTACCCTCTGCAAACCTATAGTCTTCCTGCAATCTGCTCTGTTTATTCATGAAATCAACAATTGAAAAAGATATAATTGCTCGTATGAGGAGATTATTCCTCTATCTACTCCTACACTAACCAATTGCATTGCTTCTTAATCAAGTGAAATCACACTTCCAATGAAGCCATTTAAGAAAATGATTCATTGATAGCATCCCTGATCTGGACCCGAGAAGTAAAGGAATGCCTAGAATGCATAAATGCATTTTAAAAGGATGACAGAACCATCCTTCTTCTGACAGAAAAATTTTCACATTTATGCTTCTCATAGATTTCAAATAATCGGTTATAGGGTCATTAAAATCATAAGGGAATACCTCTTTATGTTGTTGTTCCAACTGAAAGTTGAAGTACTTATGCAGATGGCTTTCAGTGATCTCATATTTAACTCTATGCTTCTCAACCTTGGTCAAAAGAACATGCATAATGCATTGTTGATCTAAACCTTTATGCTCATCATCTTCCTCTTCATGTATGCTACAATTTTCCTGATGTTCTAGCTGAAGATTAGATAGTCTTTGAAAATCTGGAAACTCTAAGCTACCCTTGTCATCCTCTTCATGTGTGATGCAATTCCCCTATTTCTGCAAATCAAAAAACTGAA
Source organism: Picea engelmannii (assembly GCA_009831015.1). Taxonomy (NCBI): domain Eukaryota; kingdom Viridiplantae; phylum Streptophyta; class Pinopsida; order Pinales; family Pinaceae; genus Picea; species Picea engelmannii. Next base: position 303,238 of record ML792290.1, on the reverse strand, counting down.
AGTTGTCCTTACTATCTATTGTAGAGATGAAACTGTCTTCTACTGATATGTCAATTTTCTCAACATCTTGAAAGTTTTCAGAAGGAATAATCTGATCATCATCTTTAAATATTTCGAAAGAAACAATCTAATCATCATGATAGACATATTTAATAGATGAATTTGATACAATGTTAAAAGCATACTCATGGCTATCATAATGTGGATCAACAATTTCTGGATACTGAAGAGTATTCTCTATAGCAGCATATTTTTCATGAACATCTGAATCTTTAGTCAATAAATGAAATTCATGACAACATTCAGGATAGAGAAGATCATCTGGAAAAATTTCTTTACAAAACACATGAAAAGAGGCATGAAAATATGCTAAAGAGTTGATATTATCATAAGGCAGAGACCGGTACCAATCACGAGCAATTCCCTCTAATGAGAGACAGAAGAGACGGATCTGAACATCCTCATGCACAACTTGCAACCGATGCATGTAATCATGAAAATCCAACAAATGTTCAGCTGGCACTTCCCAGTCTTATCCTCAAAATCTGGGAAGACTATTTTCCCATTCATCCCTACTAGGCACTGGATTAGGGAAACCAACAATTTTTGAAAAATCACAGAATGCATACCTCTTAGCAAAGATCTGGTTCATGTCATACCAGTGGAGTCGCCACCGAATCCGTCCTTCATGGATTCACCAGATAGATGATTACAACCAAATGATGTCCAGACTTTGTCTATCATCAAAGCCGGATCTTGTCGTCTCCCAAGGAAGCTGAGCTTTAATCTCCTCTCTCCGACAATGGTGCCAAAATTTTATCACTCCAAGAAACCCTTTGTGATTGTAGACCAAAGGTGCTTGGTAACATTAAGTAAAATGGTTTTTTGTGTTTATGAAATTGTGGATCAATGGGATAACTCAGTGACTAATGAGAAAAACAGCTTATCAAGTATTTGAATAAACCAATGCTTTTAGAAATCAATGATCAGATGGAGTAATTGGACAGGGTATGAAGAATACTAATCAAGATAACCAAATACAATAAATGCAGGGTCATACAAGATAGTAAGAAGTCTTTTAATTCGAATTTATGAGCTTTATAAGAAGATGATAGTTCTTAAAATCTTAACTAAATTGAATTAAAATACAGAGTAATACAGTATATGAGTAAATCTGATATTGATGGCAAAAGGAAACTGTGATTCTATTAGAAGATAAGAGCCTTAGTACAATAGTCAAAATGTGTCTAGAATAGAACCCTTTTTCAGAATGAATCCCCGAGCTTTATAGCCTTTACAAAGTAGTTTTAGATCCTAAAAAGATGGATCAATTATTCTAAAAACAAAAAGTAAAACAATATTTACAATAAAATAGGAAAAACCCTCAAGATGAGGTCAATCCATATCTAATGATCTCTAAGAGTAGTAGATTGTTGATGAAGTGCAGTTTAGCCTCCCAAGGCTGTTTGATTTGGTCCTCCAAAGATAAAATTTGAATTTATGAAGTCTGCAAAAACCCTAATTTTATGCCTTTGAAAAAGATACCAAAAACGATTGAAACACCTCTTCTTTCACTTATCCATCAAAAATAGCCATTGAATCAGACTTGATAATTCAACAATTGTCCATTTGAAGAGGTTTCAAACCATTCAAACTCAAAAAATCCCGATCTGGGAAAAAATTCGGTCATTCTGTCAGTGACAAGATTTCACCAGCTAATTTACCCAAAAATCCGCTCCTTAGCCAGTGAGAAGCAAAGCTTTCACTAGCTAACTAGCAAAGTTCAAGACGAGTTAGCTGGTGAAAGCACAGTTTTTTTTTTTTTAAATCAACTTTCTCAGTCGTGGAGAGTCCATTTTACATGCTTGAATAGTCGATCGATATCTAGAAATCCTAAGCTTTCCAATGGTGCTTTCAAATCTTCATTTGGAGCTCAGGAAGGTAGTCAAAATTTCCCTACAAGATTAGGCATCATTCTTCAAAAAATTGCCAGTGCATTTTTTATCGCTAACAGATTGCAAAGAAGGTTTGAAGAAGATTCAGATTGAAATTTTACAATTGAATGAAATCAATTCCAACCTAATAAATGGATGGTTGGTACATCCCAGTGTAAAATTGCAAGTGATCATTTTTTTTTACCAAGGTTTTGAAGATCGGTTTCCAAAGGTACAAAGAAAGTTTTATCTGTTTGAGACTAAAGATCTTCCAACACCTCCTAGAAACGTTGTCCATTTTCTGGAGAAATGTATTGAATGTGTAGCATCAAAGGAGGGAGAGACTTCGACTAAGAAATGAAGTATCGTTTGGAAACTCATACTGTTGGAATGATAGATAAAAAAAAGTTAATCGTGCAATGGTTAAGGTTGCAGTTTTGTAATTATTTTCCTCCTAGAAAGTAGGAGATTGTTAACCATCAAGTATGGATGACCTTGTATAAATACAGGGAATGAAGACTAAAATAAAGGGGGGGGGGCTTCTTGATCTCTCTGAAAAAACATTTTTGACGAAGTAACTTTGAAGAGACTCTAAATTATTAGAAATGCAGATTGAAGATTCCAAATCTTGTCATTTTTGAGTTATGTGTTTCCCTATCATCTCATCTTTCTTATATATGTTTAATTGATGAATGCTTTGCTACAATTTAGTACAACCTCTACTGTGGAAATTATTATTCTTGTTATTTCAAATCATTTATAGTTTTTCCTCTGTATCCGTTATCAACAGATACAAGACCTGTAGATGTTTAGATTTCAACATCATATTCTTCATTAATATTTTTCTCATTTCATAGTCTTTTGTTACAATGTGAGATTCCTCTAAAATTGATGCCACTTTGCTAATAGCTTTATGTTTTTCTCCATATCATAAATGTTTCTTTTCTTTAAAATTTAACTCAAATACAAGAAAAGGCCTACAATTTGGTCATACTATTTATTTGTGTTTTGACATCATTCTTGTTACATTGTGGAATAGAGATAACCAACCTAAAAAGAAAACACAGAACTTTATCCTCCTTTACTTTCCTCCTTCATGATAGTACCAGTTGCAAGGCAGCCTAACATTGAGCCTGGCCTCTCGGATCAAAGCAGCATTGCTCTAAATTTATTTAACACTATTTTACAAACAACAAACAACCGGGTTGACTTAGAACATTCATGGGCAACAATTGAGAGAGATATCAGTATCCAGGAAAACTGGGAATTTTGACAGAGACAGTTGAGAAACTGACAATAGCCTTTACCTTTTTATCAGTCTTTTTTCTATTCTTATATCCCTCTATTTTTTCAAATGCCTTGACAGTATACTTTAAAGCCTTAAAGTATAAACTCAGGAACAACACAGAGAAGGAAGACCTAACGAAATTAGGGTTAGGTTTTTTGTAAGGTTTTTGTGTAAATGGTTGAAGATCCTGATAGATATAAATATAGATACCCAGGTATCATAAATAGGTTTGGTTTTCTACCTATGTAGGGTTCGATTGCTTTTATATAACGTTTTTTATTATAAGAACCACTTTTGTAAAGCGATTGAGCTATAGAAGAGGAGAGAAGGTAGATCTTGAGGATTAGATCGCAGGCCGAGTAGCCTGGTGCGACCTAGTTCGCCTCATAGAGATCTTACCCATCCGAGGAGAATTGTGAGTGCACGACACGAGGTTGCAGAACTACCAAAATAAGAGAGACAAGATCCAAATATTTGTGGACATAGCCCAAGAGGGGGTGAACCACGGTAATACCTGTGTAATGTGATGAATGCATGCATATCTTTTTCATACTTTTAGTATTTAAACGTTGTATGCAATGAATGAATGAATTATTATATTTCTTGGTTAATTGTTGTTGGGATATAACGAAAGAATTCCGTGGAGGTTAAAATATAAAAGAGAATAATAGTAGTTCGTAACACAAGTTAGAATAAATGGCTCAGAATATAGATACCATATCTCATACTCAATCCTAGGTTGTAAATGCCTGAGTCTTACAACCACCCATTTAAATCTATCTCGGGTGAGACTGTGCAGTGCACTCTGTGTATTGCATTGCCTTCTGGTTTACCAGAGGGGACGATAGTTTTAGGCTTTGTCGGTACCCTGAAAGATATGAACCCTGGGTCAACAACATCGGTAGTAGGGGAGAGTAGCTCACTTAACCCAACAAATGTCATGTAAACCAACAAATGGTTTCGTTGTCGTGTTAAGAGGAACAAGAGAGGACTAAATAGATGAGATGGAATGCATGAGAAAAGAATGAGTGAAACTAGAAGACCATTGAGCCACTAGAAGGGAATTTTGAGACCATAGAACCCCACAAAAGCATAAATCAAAGGTTGGTTGAGAAATAAAGAGTTAGAGTTTTCCCAGAAAAACAATAGAAACCCTAGAATCACACCTCGCAAATATATGGATAAATACGTCTTTATGGATTTACACGAAGTCTTTTTCTATGATTTTCCCCACCTACTATAGGAGTGGATACTAAGGCTGAAAGATACCCACACAACGAATCGGATCCTACAGCTAGATTGGACCCCAGTACAGGTTGAGAAGTTACAGCAGGTGAACAAAACATTCACCCGTGCAATCGACTTTTGGCTTGATAATATTGTGGCAGGCTTCATCACAGAGTTTGCAGTCGACACAGCGAAGTCATATAGTGCAGCCGAGTAGGAATTTCTACACGGACCCCGCGGAAGGTACATTCGATCATTGTATACTTATACTAAAATACTGTTATATAACAAAGGGGCAATGACAATGGAATCAGACATCTAGACTTCCCTGCATGCATGGGGGAAGGGGGGAAGCACTGACAGAGAGAGGATAGATGGACGAAGGCAAGGACAAAGGAAAGAAGGAGGAGGAATTATTGGACCCGATCTTGATGGATGACGACCATCTTAAGTGGATCTTGGCATCATTAGGAACGACACGTAGCGGAATACCCTACCAATATAAGGTTAATACCAAGAAGAGATTCGTAGCCGTGAGGGAGGGCTTGGCAAGCAATGAGGAAGAGGTAGAGGATCTCCGGGATGTGGAGCAGATTGAGGAAATCCTACACGCAATCTATGAGCGGAAAACAAGAGGCCCAAGAACTGGAGGAGAAGATATCCATCCTTTCCATATTAATGTTAGTGTGGAACCCATAAACCCATGTGCGACCAATACACCAAAGATAACAACACCATTTAGAAAACAGAAGTTCGAAGGAAGTCTGACAGCAAGAAGTACATATATCGTAGGAGCAACAATTGGAGGAGCCAGTTCATGCAGTACTAGTCAAGTATCTACACCGCGCGGCGGAGGTAGAAGTTCAGTATTTAGAATGGCAGGACATGATCCCACTATCAGATTACCAGAATTTTGAGGAGAAGCAATAGAAGATTCCAAGAAGAATTTGTTCATTTGTGCAAAGATCTGGGAGGAAAAACAGATCACGGATGAAGATACCAAACTTCCGTAGCTAGCGATCACGCTAAGAGACCGGGCACTAGAATGGTACATGAGTCTAGACACAAATAGTGCCCCTAGGAAGACGAGGACACTGGCAGACATTAAGAAGCTATTGATTAACGAGTTCCAGAAGACGAGCTCAGAGGATCAGTACATGAACGATATGATCAAAATAAGACAAAAACTAGGAGAGTCTGTATGGGAGATTGACCAGAGATTCAAGCAATTGAAGGGGAAGTTAAAATAACTTATGACTAAGATGCAGCACTGGCACTTGTTTTTCAACTCACTACTCCCACACCTAAAATATCCCTTACGACAATAGAAGTTTCAAACATAGGCCGAGGCTCTACAGGCAGCCTTGTAGGTGGAAGAGAACCAATACCAGAACACGTACCCAACTATTGAATAATTGAAGGAGGATTTGAAGAACCTAACGTTTCAGTTGAACTAGAATAAGAACAAGGACAAACGAGAATCTATTTGGTGCACCATATGTAGGATGGAAGGACACCACAAAAACGAATGTCCAACATTCGCGTAGTATATGGAAACAGGCATGCCAAACCCACTACCACAGGGAGTATTATGGTGTGAAATATGTAAGAAATCGGGTCACGACCCTTATCACTGCATGATGATACAGAAGTACCAGACAGTTCCAAAGAATTCTTATTTCACCTTTTGTAAGTTAGTGGGCCACGATGACAAAGATTGCAGAACTATGGAGATGATGCGGGAAAGAACATCAGACGCATATAGGGTATAGGCCTAAATGATGACTGGACAAGAAGTGCCATAGTTCAATCAAACCCCAAATCCATACAACAATGCGTAGAAGCATTACAATACTACACAACAACAATACAATAATGCACAGTCGTAGTACAACCCGGCGCAACCCCAGTATAATACTGCACAGTATAATCAGGCACCACAGTACAACGTGCCGAGAGGGGACCAAGCAGGCTATCAAGGAGGAGGACGATCCAGAGGAGGTTTTGAACATGGCAGAGGACCAGTCACATGTCACAACTATCAGCAACCGGGACATTATGCACATGAATTTCCACTTCCGCCAGCGACTTGTATGTATTGTCGCGCATCATATCACGAGACAGAGGAATGTCCGACCCTATTAGTAAATATCCAGGAGAAGAGGAACTAGAACAACCAGAATGTTCAATGGATTTCAATCGAAGCAAGGGAGGATGAATGAAACATCAATATAATCACTCATGCAGGAACGAATATAGGAAATGACGCAGTCCGACAGGAACCCGCACAGAACCAATGGGTAAAAAAGAACATCGAACCAAGAAATCAGTTCGATGCGCCCAAAGAAAAGGAGACTTTTAAGGAAGCCAGACAAGAATTTCAGAAGGTGGACACAACGTTGACTTCCACTGTGCAACCATCCCATGAAGCCCCATAATACGAAATTTCGCCATCATTGGATCATACCAACAGAATGCCACCCAAGGGACAAGTAAGTAACATCAAAGACTTTTTGCAATCATGCATTAAATCTTTAAGTGATCCTTCATCTGTGAAAATATTGCAAAACATCCTATATAAATGTAACAGTGAGACGGAACAAAAGCTAGAACCGAAAATTGTCAATCATCTACACACAAGAAGAAGAACAAGTAGGGAATTTAGGCTGAATGTTAACATTGGGGATTTCAATATGGGAGACATCATACTGGACCTAGGATCCAAAGTGAATGTGCTCCCTAAGAAAACTTGGCAATGCATGGGAGAGCCAACATTGGGATACTCAAATGTCCAACTAAAAATAGCAAACCAACATAGGGTCCTACCCATAGGGAGACTGAAAGGGGTAACAGTAGACCTTGATGGAGTGCGCACTATAGAAGAATTTGAAGTCATCAAAATCATAGATGGCACAACACCATACCCGACACTACTCGGTTTGGATTGGGCATTTGACAACCAGACCATAATTAACTTGAAGACAAGGAAAATGACATTTGAATCCGGAGATTACATGGTCATAGCACCACTAGATCCATCAGAAGGGGAGAGGTTCATAGAACCCACGTGCCTGGACTTAGAGGAGATTGGCCAATTGTACAGAACAACTGTGCGTGAGGAGGATTACATAAACCCAACTATAGAAGGGGTACTCAGTTGGCACAACATTACTTCATGCGCAACATATTCAGACATTGGGCTAGAAAATTGGTAGCAGAGACTACACTAAGTATCCACAAGAATATGTGCAAGAATAGACCGCACAGTACGGTGGATAGGTATAGAAATCAAAGAACCACCCAGTTTCCACAGACTAAATGATTTGGAAACATTCGTGACACGATATGAAGATGAAGTATTAGAGAACCAGAGACTACTAGCACTGGACTTGGCACTCAAGGCCACACCCACAAGATGGTGGGGCGCACACAAGGAGACTATCACAAATTGGTACCAATGTAAGCGGTTACTGCGCATAAGGTTCGGCGCAGAACAGAAAAACAACAAACATCGAAGATATGAAGGACTAGGGACACCAGAAAAACACTTGGAGGAGTGAAAAACGCTATGGAAAATGACACAACCAGAGGAATGGCCTCACCACTTCATTCACACATTAGAAGGCATACCAACAAACTGGTATATAGATTAGGAACTACAACATGGACAACATTGCAAAATAACTTTACCGTCACTTTCTCATTCGAGCATGAGAATCCCAACATAGACGTAGCCCTGAAATGGATTAGAGGAGTCATATTCATTGAAGAACCAAAAATATAACTTATTACCGAAGAGCAGCAGCGAAATAAGCAGAAAGTCAAAGAACTATTGTCATGTTACCATGTATAGGAGGTAGCACCAGACGAAGATGAACCACGTGACATTCATATTGAAGAAGTAGAAGGTGAAAGAGATGTGAAGGGACCACCCGTAGAATCTGAAGTTATTTCTATGCCAATCAAGGTAAATAAAGTTAACATCGAAATAGTTGAACAGCCCAAAATGGCCAGCATTGAAGACTACTGGGATGAGCCAATAGTAGAAAGCATCACAGATTTGTTGCGCGAATACGACTTGTTTCCTACAACATTTACAGAAATGAAGGGCATAGCATGAGAACTGGGAGAGATGAATATACCTCTCAGACCTGAAGCGAGACTGATTAGACAACGACCATATATATTGAACCCCATATATAAATAGAACATTAAAGAGGAGATCGATCGGATGCTCAAAGCTGGTATAATCGAACCAGACAAGGAATTGGAATGGATAAGCTGGATGGTCATACAAGACAAGAAACAAGAAAGAGGGATTAGGATATGCGTCGACTTGAGGAAGTTGAATGATGCATGCCTACATGACCCATTCCCTACACCGTTCACAGATGAAGTGTTAGAGAATGTGGGGGGACACGAAGCTTACTCATTCACTGATGCATTCTCAGGCTACCATCAGATTAAGATAGCACATGAGGATAGATACAAGACCACGCTCATGACGGAATGGGGATCTTACCAATATACATTCATTCCATTTGGACTGAAGAATGCACCGACAATATTCTCCAGAGTGGTTATCGCAACATTCAAAGAATTCATCCATCAATTTCTCGAAGTATACCTGGATGACTGGACAGTCTATAGTTTGTTGAAAAACCATGTGGAATTTTTACACTTGATGCGAGAATGATACATATAGTGTCAGATATCACTAAACATAAATAAATGTATATTTGGAACACCATTTGGGATACTATTGGGCCATATAGTATGAAAACAAGGGATATTAGTCGACCCGGCAAAGATCACAATTATCGTTAATTTACCAGCACCAAAAACAGTCCATCAGCTACGAGCGACATTAGGACACACAGGATTCTATAGGAAATTCATTAAAGGATATGCGTAGATCATAGCACCAATGGAGAAAATGCTAAAAAGGGATACAACGTACCAATGGAACGACAAGTGTCAACACGGTCTTGATACCCTAAAGGAAAAGATGGTCACTGCATCGATACTAGTATTTCCAGACTAGGGAAAGACATTCCATGTGCATGTAGATGCATCAGCGATATCACTTGGATCTATATTAGCGCAGCCAAGAGTAGGAGACTTGGATCACCCGACAGTGTTCGCAAGCATAAAACTATCAGACTCAGAACAAAATTATAACACAATGGAAAGAGAAGGCCTACCTATGGTTTATGCACTACAGAAGTTCAGACACTACCTATTGGGAAAACATTTTAATATGTTTACAGATCACTCAGCTTTAAAATACCTAGTCAAGAAGCTAGTGTTTGGGGGGAGAATCTGTCGATGGTTACTGTTATTTCAAGAATTTGACTTTGAAGTAATAGTCAAACCAGGAAAACTGAATGCAGGACCTGCCCACCTATCACGGGTCACAAATGGAGAAGAACCCACAAACTTAGAAGACAACTTTCTGGATGCACAGTTATTCTCAGTACATATTACTAATGACTAATTCGCAAAGATCATCCAGTACTTGAGCATACCGCACCGCAAGAATATACCACCATGCAGAAGAAGAACCTGGTAGTTCGCGCAGCCGATTATCAATTGATCGCAGGACATCTCTATAAAATGGGTGCAGATATCATTTTACGAAGGTACGTGTTAGAGAATGAACGACCAAGAATTTTAGCAGAAGCTCACGAGGGATTGGCAGGAGGACATAATGTCGAAAAAGATACCGTGCAGAAGGTACTCCGTGCAGGATTATGGTGGCTAACAATTCACCTGCTAGGAATGCAATGTCTGTCAAAGGGTAGGAAAACCCAGCATAAGGGACGCGATGTCGTTATGAACGCAAGTGACATTATAGGATTTAATAAATGGGAAATAGACTTGGTGGGACCAATTAACCCACCAGCCAAAAGAACAGGGGCAAAATACATCATCACCATGACGGAATACCTAATAAGGTGGGCGAAAGCCGCACCAGTAAAAGATTGCAGCGCAGAGACAGTTGCACACTTCTTATTCGAACAAGTAATTACTAGGTTTGGGTGCCCGAGAGTTTTGATAAGCGACCAAGGCATGCATTTCATAAATAGAACCATACGCACGATGCTTGAAGAGTTTGAAGTCCACCACCATAAAATCACACTGTATCATCCACAGGCGAATGGCACAGTAGAAGCCTTCAACAAAATTCTAGAGAACGTACTGACAAATATCTGTAACGTCAATAGAGATGATTGGGACCTCAAAGTACCAATAGTACTATGGGCGTATAGGATGACCTGTAAGAAGTTGACAGGGCACACACCATTCAAACTATTCTATGGCCAAGAAGCGGTAGTGCCATTAAAAATTTTAGTACCCAGTTTATGAGTAGCAGCTATCACACATATGACAGAACATGGCACAATACAAGAAAGACTGAACCAGATGTTATCAATGGAAGAATACTGAATCCTGGAAGGATTCCATAAACAAGTGCAGAAGGCCAGAGACAAAGCATGGCATGATCGACACATTAAGAAGAATAATTTAAAGGAAAGAGATCTAGTATTTCTCTATGACAACAAATCGTTTCAGCACCCAGGAAAGATGAGAATGCATTGGTTAGGACCATACAAGGTCAAATATATAACAAACGATGAAGTTGTACAGTTAAGAGATTTAGAAGGAGCATACCTCAGAGGAATGATCAACGAGAGCCGACTGAAGTTGTATAAGGATAGTCAACCACCCACCGCGCAATGAAAAAAAAAATGACGTTGAAAAGCGTGAAGCACGCCAGAGAAGAAAAAGCCACAGGATGCATGAAACATGAATGTCATAAAGACAAGAGAAACGGTTACATGACAAAGACAAACGAGCAGGAAACAGAAATTCGGCAAAAGCAGGATGATAGGACAACACTAAGCGGAATTAAGGCACAGCAAGGACTGATGGAACATCACATTAAACACGCCAACTGGAAATGACAAATTAAGTGTAATGGCAAGAACGAAACTGTCGTACATACATTGAACCTATACTTATGGTGCATTAATCGTATCATGGAGGAAGCGTCCTCAATAAGCTTCATGACAAGCCCATACAACATGTGAGCATGGAAGCAACTTGTCTATTCACAAAAGGAAAACATAGAGAGAGCAACAACAACTCAAACGAACAAAGAAAAACCATAGAGCTCATCATAGTCCTCCAAATTCATAAAAATTTCGACATTCACCACTATGGCACCACCGAAGTCCGTCAAACCAGGCCAGACAGCCATACCAACCAAAGTTCAAACTAGGTCACGAGGATCGCTAGAGGAAAACGAGCAGCAGTAGCCAAAGATCGTCTATATCGATGAGATCCCATCCCAAGAGATACCATCTGTCAACTCTACACCGATACTAGAAGAGATTCAGCAACCACAAACAGAGGCCATGGAAGAGGACACGCTAGCACCAGCGCAGGAACCTCGGAATGAGGAAGCGGAAACCCAATAGGAAGTGCAACCAGAAAGCACTAAACCAGTCGTGGAAGGTAACGGAATGGCACAGAAACAAGGATCAGAGGGGAAACCAGATGAGTTGCAGGTACCCATCCTAGGTCAACCAATAGAAGAGACCACAGAAACTACCTCAGCTTGGCCAGAATGTCTTACAGGGCAACAACCAGAAATTGTTGGAACTTCGTACCAACCACTATAGTAGGAAGATAGAGTTCTGATATCGAGCTCACCTCGCAAGAAATCGACAGCAGAAATTGTGCTACCACGCATACCAGAGGGAGTACAGGTAGAGCCGCAACTACTGGGTCACGTCGAGAAGCTCAATTATTCCGACCATGATGTATCAAACAAAACCAACTACCTAGAACTTGCATTGAGGGTTTTTATGCAGAACATAGTGGTAAACCAACTTGGAGAAACGATCATCCAGCCACATCAGTGGGCAGTTGGACTGGACAGAACGGGAATTTTTGGGTTGTTGAAACTTTCGCATTTTGGCAGAGGCCAGTATGCAACAACATGCATTAAGAAGTTGTTAGCAGTCACGCACGGAGGGAATATATGGCTGGACAGACCCGTTGCCATAATTGTTGAGCTTATCGCGTTGATAACAGGACTACCTAGCCAGGGTATGGATCTCGCACTGATTCTAGACAATAAATCCAAGGAGCAAGTGCTAGCAGGGGAAATGAAAAAGAAATATGGTATCACCAGGGGGACAAGAGGAATTATAATCAAATGGATCAACAATGCAACAACACAATTGGGTGCAAATATCTTAGCCTGTAAACTATTAAGAAAATGTTGCAAAGACGAAGTACCAGTAGGATTCATCACAGTTGCAGCTCAGTGTGCAGAAGGCACCTTCGTGAGTTGGGAACCTTATCTATTAAACTTGTTCCAAGTGGACTACAAGGATGTGCAGGACCTCGGTACATAATTGCATTACTCATGGCTACTCACCCTCATATCCTTCATGGGATGGAGGGAACCAGAGTATGCAGTGTTTGCTACTAGACCACAGCCAGTGGGAGTGAGATATCTATTACTGAGATCCAGGCCACAGGCCAAGCATAAGAGGGAAAATGGAATCATCTTCAAATCATACCTACGGGACATACAGGAAGCTATTAGTCGATCATGGAGAATAACACCAAAGGTTGTCGCGCAATATGGGGACATCGCTAAATTCTGGGCTACATGTCAATCCATGTGGATACAACCAAGATAGGATTAAGATAAACAGTGGCTACCGATGCGCTACTGCATCATAGAAGGTGATATAGACATGGTCATTAGTGAATGGCTTGATGCATGGAGGATCCCATCCACTCCCCGGGAAGTACTGGAAGGACCCGCAGAAGGAGAAGCAGCGCATACGGAAACAAAGCCCCTGCAAAACCCAATGCCCAAGAAACCAAGGACGGGCCAAAACAAGCCGACTCAGGCAAATGAAGGGGTAAAGTCGATAAGGACCCAGAAGGGGTAGAAAGAGACCAATGAAAACCAAAGAAAGTTAAGGGAGTGCAGGAGACCACCCCAAATCCTAACACACAGGAACCAGGGGGAACTAAGAGACCAGTTGTACAGGCAGCAGGCGTGCACAAGAAATCAAAGTTGCAATGAGCATCACCGAACTATAAGATCACATAGGACGATGGAGAAATGATCGCCAAAATGGTCTAGGATGTCTAGCAGAAGACTTTGATCACGCAACACATCAGGATAAACTGCAAAAAGAGCTAGTAGAAATGGGACAGCTCCTTAGGACACTCGAGGAGGCCTAGAGAGCAAGTAGCTGCAGAGGCATAGAGTCATTGAAAACACAATCCAACGAAAGAGTGCAGGTAGAATAATGAGACCCAACCCTCCTAATGCCACACGCACATACAATGGTCTATGTTGAGCCCGAGATATGATCATCTTCATGACGTTATTATACACTTTTTTCCATATGTATATATGCGTTTTTTATCTTTCAAAGGAGATTTTTGAAGAATTTTATGGTAAAATGATACAATCGGCATGAGGTACGTATAATTCGTGTTTTGTGATTCAATCAAGTTTAATTTTTCATATTTTATGGTTTCCAAGAGTTAATTCATGTTTTTCTGTTGTTACAGGGCAAAACACACCATGTTTCTTGGTCCGACACTTATTCTAGCACTTGATCCAGCACTTGTTATGGTACTTGATCCAGCACTCGTTCCGTCACCCAGTATTGCATAAAAACGCAAGGCAAGTTGGCGATTATGGTATTGGCGGCCAGTGGTGGACAAATTGAGCACATGGGTTTTGTTTTTCATCGCCCCCTCCAGCTACTAAGCTCAAGACAACTTGATTTCAGTTGTCCAAAGAGGGCAATCATTGGGTTCCTCCGTTTTGTTAGTTATGGATGCATTTAATGTAATTTTCTGAATTCAGAGGTGGTTCGACCCTCTTGTGGTCGACCACCTGGGTTGTAAGCTTATAAATACCAATAGGATGATCATTAGATTGTTAACCAAGTAGCATAAGAATTAGAATTTCCAGAAAAACGATTTTCCTATGTTTGAGTTTTTTTTACATTGCCAGAATTATGCCAGAACTGCGTTTTTGGATTTGTATGGTGAATTCGGCCTTCTAAGCTCATGGTATACTTTTAGAGAGTGACAACGACTTGCTGGGGGGGGCACCAGCAGTCTGGTAACTCTCTTAATGTTGATTTATGCATTTCTTAATTTAATTGCTCTTTCTTTATTTGTTGTACATGCATATTTTTATTTAGTTAATTAATTTGTTGTAGCTCAATTGATTTGCTTCTCTTTTACAGGTTAGAATGATGAGATGTATTAACATGCATTAATATCATAGATTAGAAAAGGCTTGCAAGTCTCTCTCTCTAACTATACTAACCCTTCATGTAGTTAGATGATAAATTGTGCTTTCTTTTATATTTTTACAGTCAAGCTTAGAACAGATTTTTAATTAGAACAGAGCATAGTTTTAATCTGAGTTTCTTCTGACAAAGATTGATGGATGGATAGATTTGCTTCCAGTTTTTGAATCATAGCTTGCTTACTTCAGTTTTAGATAGATTTCACTTGCTTAGTTATTGGTTAAATGTAATTGTCAATTCACTTTTTAATATCATGTTTTTAATTTATGTTTTCAGACATTTTCTTATCATAGCTTGAATGATTAAACTAGACATAGTATAGTTTTATTTCACGCAATTTCCTTTCATAGATTAAGACGCAATTGAATTTCTTAATTAGATAATGATGATCTCATCATGATGTTGATGGTTTATACATGAATATGTAGGGTATTTAACATTACTTTTATCATGGCTAAGTTTTCATTGGACTGTTTACTTCACACCTTTCTTTTTGCCATTGAAAGTAGTATTAAGCTTATACCATTAGAACTGTCCTTTGTTGTCAAGTGTCATCGAGATATCATCCGTCACCACCGAAGGCATTCACACAACCACCAGCATTACATTTGATTGTTTCATAGATTAAATATAGTTTCTTGCTTTCGTAGATTAGAAAAGATAGTTTCTTGTTTTCATAAGTTTAGTTGATAGTCTTTCTTGCTTTCAATATAATAGATTTCCTTTCATGCATTGCATCAATCTTTTAAATTTCCTTTGACGCAAGAGAAATTGTTTTGCATTAGGAATTTAGTTCACTTGCCTCTTAGGCTAGGTAGTTGTTCAATGAGAAGTCTTTTCTTACTTGTCTTTTGCTTTATGCTTTTGCTTGCTTGTCTATTTGCTTTAATAGGTTAGTTAGGTTCTTTTGCTTGCTTGTCTATTTTCTTTAATAGGTTAGTTAGGTGATTTTTCTTGCTTGTCTATTTGCTTTAATAGGTTAGTTAGGTGTTTTTTCTTGCTTGTCTATTTTCTTTAATAGGTTAGATAGGTGTTTTTGCTTACTTGCTTATTTATTTTCTTTCATAGGATAATTGCTCATTGAATGTAGGTTGGCAAGTTAAAGGTAGTTTGCTTTCATCATTTACTTAGTATGCTTAGTAGTTTACCTTTGCTTACTTTCATGAACTAGTTTGCTTTACATAGAGTTTTCATTCACTTTCTTAGGAACTATCCATCAGTCCTTGGCCCAAAAGTACTTAGGTTACCTAGTTTCAATTTTCTTAGTAGGGTTTGTTCATTAGATAGGTTTGCTTGAGTAGATTAGCCCTAGATAGTTGTTTTTTTTAGTTAGTCTACACTCCTACCAACCTTTTTACCTTTGGCATATATTTTGCTACAACTCTAAGTTTACTTACCCCGAGTTGACAATTTAATTGAGGGTAGTTTAGTGTCTTTTTTAGTACATATAAATCACCTAACAGTCTACATAAAACTGAGCATGCTATGAATGGATGAAATATTGGGACAGACACCACTGAAGGATTTGGACCACATCCAATTGGTCTTGACACAAATGCCATCAAAGGCACTGTACAAATTGTAGGTTAGTGTCGACCACGAGATACAATCTCGGCCACATAAAAACTTAGTCAAGCTGCAGAAAGAAACAAAGCAGCAGGAAGCGCTGGAAAAAGAGTATGAGTAGGCCAAATCCAAAACTCAGATGGAGATAGAACGCAGGAACGAATTGGAATGCAGAGTGAGAGCAATTTTTGGAAAACTTCCAAGCACTGTGCAAGGAAACGAACTCTCAACCGCCGAAAATATCGACCAGATTGTGCAGGAAATTGCTCGATACTAGAAGGAGATCGAGGATATCCGAGAACAACTAACACTAAAAACTCCATCGGCAGTAAAGGAGAAAAGGAGGCAAGCAGCAACAACGCAACTACATGAGATGGCGAAACAAGTTAGCACGACAGCTGACTTGCTCGAGAAAGAAGCACAACTTTGGACAAGACTGGAGGAGGATCCATAGGTTCAACACTAGGACAAGGAAGAGGAAAGGATCAATGCAGTGATCCAAGAACTCAAACAGAGGAAAAATACCATACCAATCCCAGAATGTGTCAAGGGGACACAAGAGCTGAAGAAGATGCAGGCAGAACTTATCACTGCACAAACACAGAAACAGGAGTGTCAGGCTCAAATAGAACCATTACAGGAATGGGTAGCATAAGTACTCACACAGGCAGAAGCAGTTATAACACAGATGGCACAAACATAGGAAGAATGTGTAGGATTACTGAGTGACGAGCTGGTAGTTTAGGTAGGGGATACAATTAAGGAGAAGACTGCATAGGCACTAGCAAAAGTAGCAGAGTTGAGGGAAAAGTTCCAGACGATCACCGACGATATCGAGGCAGCTCAGAAATATTAGGTGACTCAGGACGAGTCAATGTCAGTGTTGGGGGCCTGTTGGAAATAGGTTGAAGTGGGAAAGAAAGTGTGCACAAAGAATAATGAAAGCTGGAAGAGAAATCGTGGGAAAGAAAGAGTGCAAGAGGAAAGCGACAACTACTAAGAAGCACATCATGCATGCATGCAAGAAGGAGGCGATAGCTGGAAGGAAGAAAAGCATGCATGCAGAGAAGGAATACCTAATGACAGTAGGGTTAGGGTTTTTGTAAGGTTTTTGTGTAAATGGCTGAAGAGCCTGATAGATATAAATATAGTTACGCAGGTATCATAAAGAGGTTTGGTTCACTACCTATGTAGGGTTCAATTGTTTTTATGTACCATTGTTTATTAGAAGAACCACTTTTGTAAAGAAATTGAGCTAGAGAAGAGGAGAGAAGATAGATCTTGAGGATTAGATCGCAGGCCGAGGATCCTGGTGTGACCTAGTTCGCCTCATAGAGATATTACCCATCTGAGGAGAATTGTAAGCGCACGGCGCAAGGTTGCAAAACTACCATAATAAGAGATCCACGAGACAAATCTTTGTGGACGTAGCCCAGGAGGGGGTGAACCACGGTAATACCTATGTAATGTGATGAATGCATGCATATCTTTGTCACAATGTTAGTAGTTAAACGTTGTATGTAATGAATGAATGAGTTATTATATTTCTTGGTTAATTGATGTTGGGATATAATGAAAGAATGTCATGGAGGTTAAAATATAAAAGAGAATAACAGTAGTTTGTAACACAAATTAGAATAAATGTCTCAGAATACAGATCCCATATCTCATACTCAATCCCAGGTTGTAAACGCCTAAGTCTTATAGCCACCCATTTAAATCTATCTCGGGTGAGACTGTGCAGTGCACTCTATGTACTGCGTTTCCTTCTATTTTACTAGAGGGGGCGATAGTTTTAGGCTTTGTTGGTACCCTGAAATATATGAACCATGGGTCAACAGCACCAGTAGTAGGAAAGAGTAGCTCACTTAACCCAACAAATGTCATGTAAACAAATAGTTGGTAAAGTATAAATAAAGAAGAATGTATTGTAGAAAGGGGGTTGAATATAGTTCTGTGTGAACAAAGTTGCTTTGTGAAAAGGAATGTATGTATGTGATTATGATTCTGTAGAGGGTGCAAGTTCTATGATACAAGGTTTTGGCTATGTGCATTTGACCTAGTTTTGGAAGGAGGATCTAGTGCTCAGTGCGTAGATCTCCTGTCTAGTGCGAAACTCGACTATGTGGCTTAGTGCACAGGAGTGAATGATAGTAAGATTCTAGAGAATAATAAAGAGGCAAAGTGGTTTGTAGACGTAGCCCAACACAGGGGTGAACCACATATATCTGGTGTCACATGGTTTTCTTTGTGCAATGTTATCTATGTTATGTTTTTCTTAGTTCTAATATCAAGATGTGTAATGGATATGTATGTGTTTCTTAAATTTTTTTCTTATGTTAAAATGATAGATCTAATCCACAGTGCTAAGTGACAAGTGTTTAAGGTACATAATATTTTGTTGTTACTGCATCGAACTATCTTTGATTATGATTTGTGATGTTAATAAGGATAATAAACTAATGCATGTCACTTCCTAAGAGTTAACAAAATACCCTGCGAAGTGTTATTATCACATATCTGTGTCCCAACCAGGTTACAAACATCTGCATCCTGTACCCCCCCTGCTTCTACCTCAGGTGAGACTTTTCCTGCTTCGCAGGTGTTGCTGAAAGGGTCGGTAGTCAGTTTTTTGTTGGTGCGTTGTTGAGCGTTGAACCTTGGGTCTACCCCTGTGCCAACAAATGGTTCCATTGTCGGGACCTGAAACTATGATTGTTGGTAATTGAAGTAAAGAAAAAGAGAATCTTTGTGCATAGATCTGTTGTTGAAGTGTGCAATACTTTACTTGACTTGTGAAGCTTTGTACCAAGGAGGTAATTTGATCTGAAGAAAAGAGGTAATATCCTAAAAGAAGCAATCTTTGTGCTTTGGTAAGAGAAGGAAAAGTGAAAAAAAAAAATTGAAAGTATGAATTTAAGTATGTTTAATAAATTTTGTCCTAGTCTGAAGGATAGGGCGCAGTTGAAAGAAAGAGTTGATTTGAGTAAATTTAATGGAAATGAAGAAATATATGTTATTCTTATGCATAGAAAGAGTTTTTGGACTAATAAGTGGATGCGGGAACCTAGAAAGAATTTTTGCAGATTGCAGGTCCAACACTATGATCCTAGGGGAAGTGCACAGTACAGAAGAGGTTGGGGAACATTTAAAAGAAAAAGAGGATTGACATTGTGTTATAATTGTAGAAGGTCGGGAAATATTGCTAAGTAATTCCATGAGGTAGGCCCTATTTGTCTTTGTTGTAAGGTTGTTGGTCATGAGGTTGAGGATTGTCCAAGGATTATTGATAAAGTTGAAGGGATGAACATGAGACAAGAAAACTATGAAAAAAGTCAAGAGACTACGGGCATGTTAGAAAGTCATAAAGAGAAAAGGTCAAAGGAATTTCAGACTACGTTATTACAATTGAAATAAATGATGGATGTTCATAAAGATGTCAGTTTACTAAAAATCCTGAAAGCAAAACAGCACATAAGTGCAAGAATAGAAGACTTCGACATATACTGTGTCTTGGATGAAGAAACACAAGTGAATACTATGACAGAAGAAACTTGGGAAATTTTTGGAAATCCTACTATGGTACCTTCGTTGGGAAGGATAGGCTTGTTTAGGGGGAAAATGATAACCTTGTGTGGAAGAGTTACTAATGTACCTATTATTGTTCATGGAGAATCAACTGAAGAAGAATCTGAAGTCATTAGGTTTGTTGGGGACATCGCCCATTTCCCACTATTGTTAGGTAAGACTTGGATTGAGAATGATCAAATAAGAAGGAAAGCAGAGGAAGAAGCTACAGAATATAAAAAGAAAGAATTAAGGGATTTCGTAGCTAAGAAAATAGACCGACTAATAGAAGAACGAGAGGATAAGTCGAAGCAATGAAGTAAAGTAAAAACGCAGGAGGGACAGAAGGCAAGAGAATTAGTTGTCAAGGTTAAAAGAATGAAAGAAGGCTTGAAGAACATATCTACGCAAGAAATAAGTATGTCCACTCAAGAAGTGTTAATAAAAGGGATATTAACTTCAGACCCTTTGAGGGCACCTCAACAATGCGAAGCCACTGCACTAGAGGAAGATAAGAATAAAAATGGAAAGAGGATTCCAAAAACAGATAGAGAGACTCGGATAACAGGAAAGAAGGAAAGGAAACTCAATAAAAAAAAAGCTAAGTTGGAAAATCTAAAAGAAGCTACAAAAACCACATGGAAGACTTCGTAGACTGGAACCTTGTAGGAGGCAGGTTCGCAAGATTTGAACATCGCTGGAACAATAGGTCCATGCAGGATTGGACTTCGCCCTGGCAAAGTTATATGACCGTTGGAGACACCCTGACTGTTAGAATGATGCTCTGGAATGGTTAGAAAACGCATTTATGGGCTTACGGACCACTTTTGGACGTTGAGACCGCGCCATAATGGATATCTTTACATTGATGGAAGCATTTCCTGGTCATTGGAAGGTCCATCACGATTCCCCACTTATTTAACTCATCGATCATTGCGTTGGGACCACCTTTTTCTACATGTGATTGATTGAGCTAAGCAAAGAATTTCCCAAGTGTCGAGCTGTGTTATCTGGAACTAGACCCCGCCTGTCTGTTTGTCTACCCCGTCGTTTGTTTGTCTACCCCACTTTTCTATTAAAAGCTAGAATTTCGAGCGAACCTAGTGAATTAGAGAAGTCTGTCGAGGAAGTTATTAAGAAGCTAATGGCTAATAGATTGATATCCGAAGGTATCTAGGCGTCTTCGACTAGGGGTCTGCAGGATTCCCCTTCAACTGGACGTCGTTCCGACCGTGTCAACCCCGTAATTGAGTAACGAAGTAAGCATCGTGGTGATCTAGCTAATGCGAAGTAGATCCCATTGATCCTACCTGAATATATTCCACCTTTGGCTGGCGTTGATAACCATGACAACATCCCTCACAACTTTGAGTACTCTGTTTTTTACTGTGTACATTCTGAAATGAATTCGCATAGTCGAGAGTCAGTTAGGACAGATCTTGTTGTTTAAGTTCAACGACTTCAACTTAGGATACTGGAAGAACTACGCCATGTTGTCTCCTCACTGTTATCTCATGAAGACAACTAGGAAGAAACATCGCCTCGTCTCATATCCATGGATTAAAGGGTTGGTGCAGTCCACCGTGTTGAATGTGATGAAGATCCTGCATTTTGGCTGCCACTAGGAGGTTAACGCTAACGTTAAATTGCTCTTGTCTTGATATCATGGAAGATATTTGTGGCTCACTAGAAGGATTACTGTGGATACATCATTGATCCACCAGATCGCAGGCTTAAGCGTGAAGGGTCCTGACCCTCAGCATTTTTATCCAGGGAAGGCCTCAGACCGATCTTTGGTGCAGCGCATCAAAGAAGCTTACGGAGAGGTAGAGAAAGGAAAGAGAGGTTACAAGGTATCCTCTATAAAGGATAGCATAGTGCACCTTGCTTTCCAACTCCTATATAGAAATATCATGAGTAAGAACCATCCCACACAGGTCACTCAGTTCGTGGTGGACCTCGCAGGAAAGTGTGTGGAGGGAATGAAGATGAACTAGGAAAACTACCTCGTCAACGAGATAGAGAAGGATTGTTGTGAAGCCCAAGAATAGGGATATGAATTCCATTACAGTTGGCTAATCATTTTGATCGCATTTGTCGCTTGGAAAATTCCTTAAGGGGCCACTTTTCCAGAGATTGAACCTTTGGAGCCGTTGGCCGCTCAATTTTCCACCCTGTGGTACACCAACGACATGGCGAAGCAGTGGAAATCAAATTTCATGTTTCATGGATATTACCTACAGTTAAAGGTCACCATTGAATCATTTCCACACATGACACAATGCATCCTGCACCAGTACCGACCAATATCAAAGTTCCGCGTTGATCCTCATTTCATCTACATCACTGCGCGCAGAGATGAGAACCAGGAAGAATTATAGTCATACTACAAGCTGATGGATGACGATATGGAGAATATCACAAAGAAGTGGTTGGAGGAATTTCTTGTACCTGTAGATGATGAAGAATTATCCTACACTGACACCATAGGAAGCCCCATAGTTACCTAAGTTGAACATGTCAGACATTCCATTGGGACGACGAAGAAGAAAAAGAAGGATTTATTCCAAGACATAGAGAGTGATGAAGAGGACAATGCTTCTAAAGATAATGGGTCTGGCTCACCAGGAGGAGGAGAATATGAAGTAGAAGGACATGGAGGAGGAGATGAAGAGCAAGGAGGAGTCAAAGCTACACCACCTGAAGATCCCCCTGTTGGGACAGTAACACTGCAGAAGAGGAAAGTTTCTCCTAAGAAACCTTCATCAAGGAAGAAGACACATGTCAATAAGCCACAAATGGAGGCCACTCTCACAGAGGACAACATCAGTCTGGTCTGTGGAGCTATGGAGGACGCTTCTATAGACATGTTGCAAAGATATGGAGAAAAGCAAGAGGATTTATATGGAAGGATTGAGAGGGAATTGAAGGAAGCACAACAAGTTGGTTGCTTGGTTCGTGCAGTACCTACTGCGTCGCCAGCACCTTCCTTGTCACATAATGTAGAATTAGGGGATGAACCATCCCAATTGAGAAGGCTTGTGGATTCAACAGAAGCTCGGATCTAGAGAACTCAGGAGGAGAATGAGAAGGCTACATAAGCCTTGAAAAAGGATAAGGACAAAGTCTTAGCACAATTACAAGCAGCGTAGGACAGTGTAGCAGCCGAAGAAAGCGAGAAAGAAAAGCTTCAGGGGAAGATTTAGGAGGAAAAACCCTAGCTACAAAGGGAAAAATAGAAACTGCTCAAAGATTGGGCCATGGTCAAAGAAGTGGTAAGTAAAGCATGTCGCTATGTGTCAGGCTTGGCACAGGTAGATCAAGAGTTGTTTGAATCTCAAATAGTGAAACTCACAAAGATCATCCAACAACTTCAGGTTAGAATAAAAGAACTAGAGGCACGAACAGTGTTGAGCACCCCGCAAGAAATGCATGACCAGAGGGAGGAGTCCTCTAAGAACATAGTAGCAAGTATAATATTCCTCACCTCAAAATGTAAACTTTTAAGTGATAGAAGCACCCAGACATATGAATGCCTTGTCGAGGATCCAGAACTAAGGAAGCTAGAAGCACAGTTACATGAGGCATTACAGTAAGCATTTTCATTGCAGGCATAAATGAAGCTGCTCACCACAGTAGAAAGAATGAAGAGATCTCGGGAGAAGCACACAGTATAGTAGCAGATCACTACCATCCAGAGTAAGGTAATGGAAGTAACACAGAAGCTACAACCTATGCAGTATGAATCTTGCAAGGTCTTCGAGAATATTGATGGATAGGGCTCACAACTAGATCAAGTGGTTGTAGCAGTAGAACAACACCTGGAAGGGCCTGTTACAGAGTAGATGATCCAGGAGCTCGCTGAGAAGGAGGCTCAAGCGAAGCAGTAATTCAAGGCAGCTTGAGTTAATATTGAGGCTTTCAAAGCAACATTGTCCAGTCCTGAGTGAATCAGAATGAGTCACATGTGAGTGTTGGGGGGCTATTGGCCCTCGACCAAGTTTTGGGGAAAATTTGGTCATCTTTGACCCACTTTTGGAATTTGACACGTTGGTCGAATAAGGAGTGCCCAGGCGGAGCTGATATCATGGATCTCATCGATTTCGAGGGTTAAGTGGACCCAGTAAGGGGTCCTCTAGGGTTTTGTAATGGGTTTATGGGATGTCAGCCCATGGGTTTTCCCCCATGCTTAGGCCTTATTGTAAGGGTTGGTAAAGTGTAAATAAAGAAGAATGTATTGTAGAAGGGGGGTTGAATATATTTATCTGTGAACAGAGTTTCTTTGTGAAAAGGAATGTATGTTTGTGATTATGATTCTGTAGAGGGTGCAAGTGCTATGATATAGGGTTTTGGCTATGTGCATTTGACCTAGTTTTGGAAGGAGGATTTGGTGCTCAGTGCACAGATCTCATGTCTGGTGTAGAGCTCAACTATGTGGCTTAGTGCACATGAGTGAATCATTGTAATATTCTGGAGAATAATAAAGAGGCGAAGCGGTTTGTGGACGTAGCCCCACACTGGGGTGAACCACGTATATCTAGTGTCACATGTTTTGTTGTGTGCAATGTTATCTTTGTTATGTTTTTATTAGTGCTTAGATCAGGATGTGTAATGGATATGTATGTGTTGCTTAAATGTTTTTCTTATGTTTAAATGCTAGATCTGATCCACAGTGCTAAGTGTTTAAGATACATAATCTTTTGTTGTTACTGCGTTGATCTATCTTTGATTATGATATGTGATGTTAATAGGGTTAATCATGCATGTCACTTCCTAAGCATTAACAGAATATCCTATGAAGTTCTATTATGACAGATCTGTGTCACATCCAGGTTACAGGCACCTACATCCTGTAACCCCCCCTGCTTCTACCTCGTGTGAGACTTCGCCTACTTCGCAGGTGTTGCCGAAAGGGATGGTAGTCGGGGTTTTGTTGATGCGTTGTTGAGCATTGAACCTTGGGTCTAACCCTATGCCAACAACCATCAATTTCTCTTTTGACCTCATACATTACGGGACATCTATTATATCCCTAAAATTCCCTACTCATGCATATATGGCATTGCCCTTCTTACTTGCATAATTTTACAAATCATTGTTGAGGAACTCTATTTAAAAAACCAATTTTTAGAGCATGTATGTGCCCTACTGCACTACTTCCCATGTACATATGCTTTATGCATGCTATAAATCCCACATACATACACTTGTTGCACACTAAACATCCTACGTATACCTCCAAAAGTTGCAAAAAATAAAAAGTTGTAAGGAATTCGGTGGAATTTACGGGCTATTGGAGGTTTTCCAACCTATTCACTTGTTATATCATGTCCCCCAACTACATAACCATCCCTTTTTAATATAAAAGGAGATCTTGGGGTCTCATTCCACAACCAAGCATTAGAACAGTGAAACTCTGCCAAATTTCCCTTCCTTTCCTTGCTCAAGCATTTGTAACCTTTTGTGAGTTATTGCCTCAGCATTCCCTCTCTAGCCCATTTTCTTCCACACAATACATTCCCTTCCCTTGAGGTGATTAGTATATTTTGAGAAGATGCGTATTGAAGGTGCACTTGGTGTATTGTTAAGAGGAGCCCAGACCAGATTCGCGGGGCGTCGGCCTGAAAGGATTGTAAGATTCAATCTTTGATTAATGAATAAAATGATATCTTTTCCCTGTCCCAAATGATGATCTTTTATGTTTTTCTTTGATTTATACATAACAATTGATATCAAACCCTAATTTATGAATATAAATAACATGCTTGTAGCCTTTTTTTCATGGTTTTGGATGCAGGTCAGCTTTGGGAGGAGACTTGCAGCCTTGGGAGCTACAAATCCTGAGGAGCTCATCACCAAACATTAGATAAAAGGTATGGTTATTGATCTTCTATTCCACTACTTTATGTTCATATATTTTGGTATGTTTGGGGTAGTGTAGAAACTATATTAACTTTTAGGGAGTCATTTGCTTTGTCTATACTTTAAACCTTGGTATAGTTATAGGGGGATTTTCCCGCTAGCACTTGCTACTTAATTTATATCACATGGATCCACCGTGTATTGTTCATGTCCATGGAATATAGCTATATTTTACATATTTCATGGATCCACAATGTACTTTCTTTGGCAGCCATGCTTACATTACTCCTAAGCATGGGTATGCCCGACTTGGGAAACAAAACTCTTTCTTGATCCTTGTTGGCGTTTATTGTTTTTGGATCAGTTGTTAGGAAACCTCCATGGATTATTCAATGCATCCTAGCCTCTTAGAGTTAATAATTTATTTCATCCATCATTTTTCCCTTCTAACATCACACATTAAGGGGCATCTATTATAGCAAAAAATGCCACAACTATGCATTTGTACCATGTCCCAACCCTTTTCCAATACTTGCTAGACTTTTCCCCCAAAATATCTCTCAAAAATCACTTTAAAACCTTCCCTAAGATCATATCCATGGTTTCACATGGACATCAGTGACTTTTTGCACTGTAACCCACATATGACCTCAAAATTTGTGAAAAATAAAATAATTTTGTGTTTTCGGACAAGTTTTTCAATTGGACTGATTTCCCAATGACCCTTTCCTGTATACAATGAAATCTAACTCCCCAAACCTCTTTGGGAAGATACAAAACAATCATTGAGGGCTAAGGAGAGGTTAAGTCCTTTTATGCAAACTTATGTTGCTAGCATCTAGCAATCCTCCATTCCCTATAATTCTCTGAGCAACATCCCATGTAGTCTAGAAACTCCTTTTCCAACACTTATTTCTCATTTTGTACATGGTTTGAGACATATCTTGTTGATGTTGGTCATATTTTTTGAGATATGTTCTTGGTGATATTGGCATATGGTCTTGATGATGATGATGTATCAGTATTAGTGACAGTTATAGTGAGTTGTTGATTATCAATGACAGTTATAGTCACAGGTTGATTATCAATGGTAGTGATAGGTTAATTATCATTGACAACTTCAGTGATAGTTTGAGTCTCCATTTATATTTCAGGGAGGTAGGAAGGGGAAAGGAAAGGGGGTTGGAGCCTCATTCTATTCGGTACTAGATAATATAGGAAGTATTAGTTTCCTTCATGTTTGAGCTTGTAAATGAATGGGTTGGAGCCTCCTTCTAGTTAGAACTGGAAAATCTAGGGAGTTGTAGCTTCCTTCAGGTTCGAGACTGAAAACAGGGGTTTGGTGCCTCCTTCCAGTTGGTGTTGGATAATTTTGGAAGTTAGTGCTTCCTATGAATGTAGTCTTCTAATATATAATAAATTATTTTTTGGTTTTCTTTCATTTGGGTTTCCACGTAAAAATATAGTGTGCATTGTGTATGATGTGATGTATTATTGAATGGTACTATTTGTGGTTATATTTTCATGAAATGTTAAATAAAATCATAAGTGATAAACTGTTCTTAAGTTGATGTTTACATGTTCTGGTTAAAAGTGGTTAAAAGTGGTAAAAAGTGCTCAATACTTATTCACCCCCCTTTTCAGTATTGGTGAATATTCCAACAATTTTTCTGGGAAGTTTTAGATAGTGAAAATTTATAGACAATGAGAATAAATCTCCTAGTAAATGTGGTCTAAATTTCATAATTATGTATTAAATATTGAACACGTGGAATTCTGTACAATTTCTCTCTGCAGAAAAGTCTAAAAACTTAGCAAGGTTTGGGAAAGTTACCATAACTTTCACTCGGCACATAAAATTTTGGTAAGACTTCTGGAATTGCAGAGAAGACACATTAGAGTACTATAGGAAAACAATTTAGACTCATAAAGGCTGAAATTTTACAAATACATCATAAGGACAAACTCCAAATTAAGGGTTTGAAAGGTACATAACTTACAATTGGCATAACTTTTTTATTGGAAGATCTATTTTTGGTGATTCAAAATTTGTGATAAAGAGGAAAAAGAGGAGAATTAGTATTTTCTCATAAGGCTCCAAAGTATCCTCCAAAATTAAATTCACCCACTAAATATTCAGAGAGCTCAACCATGATCCAAGATGAAATCCAAGAGATTTATCACCGGATCGAAAAGAAGATCATTGAAAATAGGGAACAAATGGAAAAGTAGATCATTGAAAATAAGGAAGAGATGAAAAAAAAAATGGAACAAATGGAACATAATATGGATGAAAATATGAAAAGAATGGATGAAATGGAAAATAAGATTAAAAAGAATATGGATAAAATAAAGAAGAAATACAAAAATCCATGAAGGAATTGAAAATTTCCATGTATTCCATGATCTTTCATGCTCTAGATGACAGACCCCCTAAAGGAGATATCAAAATGAAAGGAAATAATGAAAACAAAGGTAGTATTCATGCTTAACTTCCTACCAATAATAATTAATTTTCAAGTGGATTTAACTCTAATAGTGGAGTTAATCATGGTGGGGGTCTAAAATTCAACTTTCCCAAGATTTAATTAAAGAAGTTTGATGGAATAAAGGTATTTACCTGGGTGAAACAAATAGAGAAATATTTTGAACTACATAATAATATGGATAATAAGAAAAGGATTCACATGGAAACTTTGAACTTTGAGATAAAACCATATCAATGGTATCAATGGGTAGTTAAAAGGAAGTCCCATTTTTTATCATTATACTTGGGGTTTATTTACAAGAGACTTAGAAGCGCAATGTAGGAAATTTTGGGAACATGAATACTTTAGTCAATTGACAAGAATCAAACACTTAGGTGATATTGAAGATTAAAATTCATAATTTCAGGTATTGGCCACAAGGGTGGATGACATAAGTGATGAAAAATTGTTGGAAGCTTACATGGGTGGATTAAAAGAAGACATTAGACATCATATTTTCTTAATACATCCTACAAATATTATGAATCTATGAAATTTTCTCATCATATTCAAGCCAAGAATAAATCTACACACAAGTCTACCATTGGACCATAGACAAGAAGTGAATATTGTTTTGGGGTTCATAATACAACCATAACTCAACTGACAAGGTTGACACCTCATCAAATGGGTGAAATAAAAGAAAAAGTACTATGTTTCAATTGTGATAGCAAGTACAATAAGGGACATAAATGCAATGAGAAGAAATTATTCTACATAGACAGTTAAGAGGAAGAATATCAGGAATTGGAACTGCCACAAGATCCATATCTAGAAGAGACTACTCCAACAATATCTTGTCATGCATTGGTCGACATAAATACTCTACAAACCCTCAATATGCAAGGATATATCAAAAAGAAAAAGGTAATAATATTGATTGATTTTGGTAGTACCCATAATTTAATCAATTACAAATTAGCAAGAGATCTCAATTTCTTTGTATATCCTACACCAAAGTTTCAAGTAATGATTGCAGATGGAAATACTATAAATTGTTCAAGGAAATGCCATATTATTAACCTCATCATGAGGGAGTACTTTTTGGATAGCCCCATGTTTTCCATACAAATGAGTGGTGTTGATGTTGTATTAGGGGTCCAATGGTACAATCATTGGGTACAATAGCCCTTAATTTTTAAGATCTTTTCATGATATTTTCCTTATATGGAAAGGAAATTGAGCTTAGAGGTATCCAAGGGAAACCATCTAAAGTGATAAGCTCTAATAGCTTTAAAAAATTACTCAAAAAGGGACACCAAGGTGTAATTGCACAATTTTGCTCACTTGATGTTCAAACATATATATCCTCTGCTCCACTAGATCTCCAAATAGTTATCAACAATCATTCCAAGGTATTTGGTGAAATTATTAAGGGTATTCCACCCACTCGAGATCATTACCATGATATTCATTTGCAACTAGGAAGTGTGCCACCTAAAATTAGGCCTTACATGTATCAATATGCATAGAAGAGTGAGATTGATCATATGATCCAGGAAATGTTAGAGATCGACATCAGTCAACCTAGACAAACTAATGCAAGTCGAAGGTAACTAGATCCTTCCTTTTTTACCTGAAAGGATCCAAATCGAACATGCAGATCACCCATCGAATTAATCATAGTTCAAATTTCATAAAGTTAACATGTGGCCTCCTTACAGGTTCACTTACCGATCATCCTAAGATCGATGGTCCACAGCAATTTTGGATCCTCAAGTAGCACATGGTTTATCAGAGAGCTCAATCTCCGCAATCTAGAAAGTGCTCACTCGATTCCTTTTTAATCGTGGTCATTGATCATCCACCCTGACGAGATTAACGGTGTTGGTTGATTGCAGAATTCCAAACGGCAAGCCGGTTAATTTCTCCTCCCATCTTCGCAATGATTCCCAACCCTTGATCTGGTGCCTGTATATCATATGGTCACGAGTTCATCTGGTCATTGACCAGTATTCCAACGAATCAAACAGTTTTCATTTATTTGATATGAGAGATGAACGAATCTCGTTCTTCCTTATGTGGTGATCACTTCCTCTACATAGAACTTGTCTTATTCCCTATAGATCGTCTCACGAACCTGTCTATCAATACTCATAAGGAGTTGAATCTCTCATTCTACTAAGGATGCATAGATCAATATCACGAGGTTAAACAAGAATTCGTAAACAGATATTTCTCAACCCTACAATAATAGAAATATACACATAGAGATCTGAAGGAGAATCAAATTGTTCTCTGGTAACTCTATTAAGTTAAAACACCTTCAGAATCAATGTTTCATCCTCTTACATCCAACCAACCCAATCAGTCGACCAACCCTTTTCTCAATACAATTACATATCATTAAGCTCGATTGAGCTAAGTCGTACAACAACTTGATCACTAAAAATCCTCCAATCACATATAATTAAGAAACTACCCAACCTCCTAGCTAACAGACAGATCCTCGATGACTTCTAGAGGTATTCGAGAGATTTATTACATAACCGAATAAAAATTAGGGAACCAACTCCCTTAGTAATGGTTTTTACCTTTTGGGTAAAAAGAGATCATGTGTTTCAGATGCTCCTGCATCAGGCTCTCGAGGAAGAAAATAAATGTTGATCATGTCTTCAAGATCAACATGATATTTTTGCACCTATGTTGTTGTTATCCAAGTAGAATCCTCTGTTGGCTAACCCTTCCATTTCACCAAATACTGAAAGTATTCTTTGTCATCCTTTTGTCCAAAATTTTCTCAATTTCTCGTTGTGTCCTCTTAGGTAATTGTTCTTCCCATTCGATCTAATTTTCCTCAGCTATAATTTCATCTGTTGTTCCACTGTATGATTCCTTGAAGGGATACAAGTGTGCCACATTGAATATTGGAGATATTCCAATGTCACCTGGAAGTTCCACCTCATATGAATTTGCATAAAATATCCTCAGTATTCTACAAGGCCCAATTTTATTTGGCTTCAACTTGTTGTATGTCCCTACATTAAACCTTTCCTTTATCAAATATACCATGACCAAGTCACCAACCTGAAAATACACTTTCCTTCTTTTCATATCATCTCTTTGCTTGTATTATCCACTACTCTTTTGTAGTTTCTACTTGACATTCTCCTGCATTTCATGTATGTTGATTGCAAAATATTCACCACCATCACTCCTCACTTCTTTCTTTCCTAGATTTCTCAATTCATATACTCCCCTTGGATGCATTCCATAAACTATCTGAAATGGACTCATACATATACTTCTGTTTGGAGAATCATTATAAGAAAATTATTCTTGGGAAAGTAATGGATCCCATTGTGTTGGGTTCTCATACACCAAGCTTCTCAAGATATTTCCCAAACTTATGTTTACTACCTTTGTTTGTCTAGTAGTCTAAGGGTGATATGTTTAACTGAAGTTAAGATTTGTACCCAACTTCCTCCATAATGTCCTCCAAAAATGACCTACAAACTTGGTATCTCTATCAGACACAATTCTTATAGGTAGTCCATGTAACCTTACTACTTCTAAGAAAAACAAATTTGCAATGTTAGTTGCATCATTAGTCTTTCTACAAGCAATCAAATGAGCCATTTTTAAAAATCTATCTACCACAACATAAATAGAATCATTTCCCTTTTGATTTTTAGGTAAACCTAAAAAAAAGTCCATGCTGACATAATCCCAAGGTCTATTTGGGATAGGTAAAGGCTTATACAATCCTGTGTTTTTGACTCCTCCCCTTTGCATGCTGACAAATCCTACACTTCTCCACAAATTTCTTTACATCATTCTGCATTCCTAGCCAATAATACAAATTACTTACCTAAGTGTATGTCTTCTCCTGACCAAAGTGTCTTGATAGCCCTCCACTATGTTTTTATTTTATCAAATTTTCGCTCATGTAAAACTTAGGTATGCATAACTTATTATTTTTTAACAACATACCCCCTTGCAGCATGTAGTCTAACCATTGATCTCTATTATGGGAAACAAGGTTTTCACAAGCTTAATAAACTTCCTGAAAATAGGAATCCTCCTTATGCATTGCTAACAATTCATCAAATCCTAAAGTGTTGACTCTAAATTCTTGTAAAATTAAATTTACTCTGCTCAAAGCATCAACAACTCTATTAGATTTTCCACTTATATGTTTGATCACAAAAGTGAAACCTTGAATAAATTCCACCCATTTAGCATGTTTTTGGTTCATCTTGTGTTCACTACTTATAAACTGCAATGTATGATTATATTTATATAGAATGAATTCTTTAGGAATTAAATAATGCCTCCACTTCTTAAGTTCTTGGAAAATTGCATAAAAATCCTTGTCATATGAAGAATATTTCTATTTTTCCTGTTTTGTCTTAAGTATGCAGTTGGTCTTTTATCCTGACTCAATACAACCCCTATTGTTGTCCCACTAGCATCAGTTTCAACTTGGAAAGTTTTATCAAAACTTGGTAAATCCAAAACAAGTTTTTCGGTGATATTTTTCTTCAACAATTTAAAACCCCTATCAGTTGCTTCATTCCATTTAAATGGTTGTCTACTCTCCTTGATAGTCTCAACTATGGGTGCACAAATCTAACTGAAACCTCTAATAAATTTCATGTAAAAGCTTGAAAGACCATGAAATATTCTTACCTCATATACACTTCTTGGAGTTAGCCAGTCAATAATTTCCTATACCTTTTCTGGATCCATCTTCAAGCCTTCTTCAGAGACTACAAATCCTATATATATTAGCTCCTTCTTCATGAAACTACACTTAAGATGTTTCAAATGATCCTCTTTAGTCTGACTGTAAATCAAAATGTCATAAAGATAAACAATAACAAATTTCCCAATGTATTCCTTCAGTACTTCATTCATTAATTTCATGAATGTACTTGGTGCATTTGAGAGTCCAAAGGGCATCACTAAACACCCATACAAACTAATGTTTGTTTTAAATGCAGTCTTCCATTCATCTCCCTCTCTAATCCTTATTTGATGATAAACACTTTTTAAATCTATTTTTGAAAAGTATCTTGAACTAGATAAACAATCCATCAAATCATCAATTCAAGGTAAGGGAAACCTATACCTGATAGTAATATTGTTGATATCCCTGGAATCAATACACATGNCAATTCATCAAATCCTAAAGTGTTGACTCTAAATTCTTGTAAAATTAAATTTACTCTGCTCAAAGCATCAACAACTCTATTAGATTTTCCACTTATATGTTTGATCACAAAAGTGAAACCTTGAATAAATTCCACCCATTTAGCATGTTTTTGGTTCATCTTGTGTTCACTACTTATAAACTGCAATGTATGATTATATTTATATAGAATGAATTCTTTAGGAATTAAATAATGCCTCCACTTCTTAAGTTCTTGGAAAATTGCATAAAAATCCTTGTCATATGAAGAATATTTCTATTTTTCCTGTTTTGTCTTAAGTATGCAGTTGGTCTTTTATCCTGACTCAATACAACCCCTATTGTTGTCCCACTAGCATCAGTTTCAACTTGGAAAGTTTTATCAAAACTTGGTAAATCCAAAACAAGTTTTTCGGTGATATTTTTCTTCAACAATTTAAAACCCCTATCAGTTGCTTCATTCCATTTAAATGGTTGTCTACTCTCCTTGATAGTCTCAACTATGGGTGCACAAATCTAACTGAAACCTCTAATAAATTTCATGTAAAAGCTTGAAAGACCATGAAATATTCTTACCTCATATACACTTCTTGGAGTTAGCCAGTCAATAATTTCCTATACCTTTTCTGGATCCATCTTCAAGCCTTCTTCAGAGACTACAAATCCTATATATATTAGCTCCTTCTTCATGAAACTACACTTAAGATGTTTCAAATGATCCTCTTTAGTCTGACTGTAAATCAAAATGTCATAAAGATAAACAATAACAAATTTCCCAATGTATTCCTTCAGTACTTCATTCATTAATTTCATGAATGTACTTGGTGCATTTGAGAGTCCAAAGGGCATCACTAAACACCCATACAAACTAATGTTTGTTTTAAATGCAGTCTTCCATTCATCTCCCTCTCTAATCCTTATTTGATGATAAACACTTTTTAAATCTATTTTTGAAAAGTATCTTGAACTAGATAAACAATCCATCAAATCATCAATTCAAGGTAAGGGAAACCTATACCTGATAGTAATATTGTTGATATCCCTGGAATCAATACACATGTGCCATCCTCCATCTTTCTTTGGGATAAGAATTGTTGGTACTACACATGGACTCAATATTTCCTTCACCAATCCCTTATCCAACAATTCCTGCACCTGCTTTTTAACTTCTTCATTTTCTTGAGGGGTCAATCTATAAGCTACTTTGTTAGGAAAACTTGCTCTAGGTATCAAATTGTTGGCAGCCAATTCACATTTTTACACTGTCCTTGTAAGCTGCCTATACCATTATTTTGCAAACCTTAATTTTCGTCGCAATTCTCAAATAAAACGACACTTTTATTTTTTGCGCTATTTATACACTTACCTTTCTTCTTGTTTTCACGACTGCAAGCATGAAAACTTGGTTTTCAAAGTCACATTAAAATCTTCACTGAATTGTCGTTATCATTCTTGTCGATATACCCATTGCATTTACATTTTACTTATCATTATGTAGTTGGCAAGACTTCTTGATCTGTACTCATTTGACATTCTTTGATTGATTATACAGTTTTGTTTCATGAGTGATTGAGTTTGTGATGCATTGGTGATTGGATTTACATGTTATTCGATAGATTCACTTGTCACATCGGTTACATAAAAAAGAATTAGTGTTATGATTAAACTCTTGGTATGAATCATTCTATACAACGCATGTCACATAGTCAAACCCTTGGTGTGATTTTGATTTATTTCTTTGGTTTGAAACTATAACTATTGCTCGCACGAATGATTAATCCACTTACCAAAGGTTTCGATTGATTGATTGAAGTGGCATAGTTTGTAACACATATGCATTGTGATTTGAATGAGTTGTAAGCGTCGACGGTTGTACCATGATAATGACTATTCTGCATGGCAGAAATAGCTCCACCACCTTCGCACGATATGTCATTAATGTTTACTCCTATCCCTGTTTCACCCTTGCTAGTTTCGGGTAAGCCTGGTAGGCATTCTGCTCCTGCGTATGCTACGCTCAAACCCTAGCTCGTTCACATCGCTCACCGTGTGCTCCTGTCTATGGCACCAGTGGTGCGAATTGAGCTGAATGGTAATCAAACCCTACTACTTTTCGATAACGCCTGGAAAGACTTAGAGGATAGTGGTTGGCTCACGTTTGTACAGAGGTTCGAGGGTTTCAATCTGTGTGTTGCACAATAATTCGCCCTTACCTTTGATGGGTGTAGGGAGAAAGTAGGTGACATTCATCTTGAGCTGAATGAAGAGTTTATAAGCTTCGCCACAGGATTGGCAGCCACAGGCCAACGATGGTTTAAAAACTCTAAGGTCGATGAGGTGTCATGGCCTTTACTGTTCGTATCACAAAAAGTCACATCCTGTGACAAAGGTATGCCTATTTCCACGCTTAAAACTAGGTGGCATGACCTTTTGATAATGGTTAAACAATTTGTGACCTGTGAGGGTCGGTATGGATTGGTTTTTCTTTATCACCTTCGACTGTTAATGAATTTCATGGGTTATCCATTGAACATGCCATTTTACTACTTGCGTAGTCTATACAAGATGTCAAAGAGGTTTAAATGAGAGAAGGCCAATAGTAGCTTGTTCCACCACGGCTTGATCAGACTCATCGTCGTTCACCATTTGAACCTTCACGGCGATAATTGGCAATCTTTTCTCTCTCGAAATTGTTTTGCTGATTCAGAGTCCGTCCAAATCGACAAGCATGTGTTCAGTGAGACTAAGGTCGGGCCACCCGTGCCTTTCCATCCTCTGCTACCCTCTCCCAAACCCTCGGTCTACCCTAATATAGACCCACCCGACATTATCACAGACAAGGCTGAGGCTGTAAAGAATCCTGTGAGCAAAAAAGTTAAGGGTAACCCTATTGTCGATAGCAAAGGTAAAAAGAATGCTCGATTGATATCAAGACTTGCCCAGAATAAGCCTAAACCAAATGATGATCAAAATCCCATAGTCCTCAGCAAAGACTCGGACTCTGATATCAAACGCTTCCTATCTAGTGAGTATCCTTATTCCCATGGTCTGTGCTCTGAGCCACCCTATGACTTTGTTTCTAATTTGTCCCCATGCTTAAAGAACAATCCTAGCTACTCAGGGATCAAACTACCTAATGAAACCCTCGGTGATCTAAACCAACCCTCGACTGTCGTTTCGAAGCCCAAACAGACATCCTGTAACCAATGTAATGTATGGTTGGAGCGCTACTATAACGACGTTCCCTTATTACAGTCGAAAATCAAATCGTTGGAAAACCAAGTTACAGGGTTGACAAGAGAAAGGGACAAGCTTCAAGCGAATGACAAGAGACAGAAAACCACTGGTTCGATCGTGTTTAGGAATGTCGAATCGGCTACAGCCTTCGCCAATTCCAAACTATCATAATCGAAGTTGTTTCATTTGATCCAGGTATGATTTTCAATTTTAAATTTCGTTTCAGGAGTGGTTTGAATTAATGTATAATGGAGTTTTGATTTCAGTTAATTCTGTTCATCATTATGTTATAGTTTAATCCTGTATGGTGGATTCATTTTAAAATCAAAAGTAGTTACGATTTGTTTATGCGATTTGTTGTGCCTAGTTTAGTACAAACAATTCATTAATTTTGATTCGGTTTGATTTGTTTGTAAATCATTTATGTTTGATAGATGATTTGGTATGATTTTAATTAGTTTCGTTTGCTCCTAATAACTCAAAACGACTCTGTTATGTATTGAATTAGTATTCTCATTTGGATTTGGATTATATCTGACCTATGCAAAATATCTCTTCGCCGAAATTGTGGACTTGTATTGATTCATAACGGCTGTAACAAACACAAACTGTTTCAATTCGTTTTGGTTTGATTGATGCATATCTTGAGTTAGCACGATTGCTTTTATGAGTTGGATTCGTATCGAAAATCGATTTGATGTTGCTCTTTTGGTTTTGACTTTATCTCTGTTGAATTCGTATGAGAAAATTCGGCTAATAGTTCGTTTTGAAATGAATTCAAGTAATGATTTCGTTGAATATCAATCGATCATGTCTGCCCCCAATTGGCAATAACAAATGTTGGACGAGTCCCAAAGATCCTGTTATCAACCGATTAATTCCATTATGATTTCGTTTGTGATAATTTACACCCCAGTTTTGATTTGATTTGCTAATGGCCTGGGTCGTTTGTTGATGTTAATACAGTTATATCAATCTGAAAACGATCTTGTTGATTTCGTGTGGATTCGATCGTGTTTCCTGTTAATGGATGAGGCGTCATAAATGATTGCATATGATTTGTTAAAACTGTTGGTTTGGATTTCAATTGGATATGAAAATAATTTCATTACTGATTCGATACGATTTTGTATACCCGAATTGGTGATGACGAATTAAACAGAGCGTATCCATCTCTGTTATCTTTTGGTTGAATACGATTTAGTTTGTTCAATTTGCATACAAGTAATTTTTATAGTTTGAATATGTTTTTAAGATTTGAATTGATTTTTAAAACGATTATGTGTTTAATTTAGACCAGCTACAGAATCGCAGGATTCTGTAGCTAGTCTTAGAAACTAGATTTTTATCAATTTTATTAATAAAATATCCTTTTAACTTGCCTATTTTTGTCCTCTTTCAGGTACATTCAAATTGCAATAATCAATTGGGCATGTTGTGGCAGTCTAGGAGATATTTGTGTGATGTAGTTTTTATTTTTAAGTTGTTAGTTTGAGTTAGAGATAGAAACTTGGGATATTTTCCCAGATTTGTCTAAACAGTTTTGATAACTTCCACAGGGATGTTTTACCCTATGGAAGGTCTTTAAATACTTGTCATTTTTGTAATAAACATGATCATCCTCACTGTGGGAGAACCAGACTATGGATTTATGATTCACATTGAGATGGAAGTTGATGTCTTGTAATAGCTTTCGCTTTCAATATATCAAACGTTTGTTTCAAGTTTAATGCATATCAGTTTGCAGTTGATTATAGACTACTTTAGCTATCATAATCTATTGCAGGATGATGTGATTTGATTAATGTGCTATCCATATCTGATCTCTTTCATTATTTTTTAAAAAGTACAGCAATTACTTTGTTTCGGTTAATGAATCACAGATTTCTCTTCTTTGTTAATTGAATCATTCTGTATAGATCTTTGCATGCAGATTTATCTAACTATGAAGATTTATAAATTATAAGATTGCTGTGAATTTTTTATGTCTTGTTTGTCCTGTAACTATATCTGAAGAGCACAACAGCTTCCCGTTTACGAGAAGATTGTGGAGAATTGATGCGGGTTTCCTCCCATCGAACAACTGAATTGGATTCTTTACACGGGACAGATTGGAAAATGTTATCACATGTTAGTTTATTATTGTTACTTAAGTAGTTTAGATAGATATATGTATAGTTTAGATTTGTAGTTAGAAGTTAGTATTTTAGTTGCTTAGTTTAGATAGATAGTCTTTCAGTTTATTTCTTTTTCATAAAATCGTAAAAATAAAAATAAAAACAATAGCTCTCATTGTTTTAGGACAGAATATAA
The DNA here is from genome assembly GCA_009831015.1 of Picea engelmannii. Lineage (NCBI taxonomy): Eukaryota > Viridiplantae > Streptophyta > Pinopsida > Pinales > Pinaceae > Picea > Picea engelmannii. The sequence goes on along the minus strand of ML792290.1, from coordinate 264,215 downwards.
ATGAGTTTTTCTCAGGTTTTCATTCAAATCTGCAAATTGTAAACATTGTACATTTGTAATTAAATTTGACTCTGTTAGTAAGTGAGCATTCGATTTTATAAAATTATAGTTGTATAGTATTAGATAGTAATATATTGTATATATATTGGTAGTATGAGTTTTCGTAGACCGCCTAACGGAGCCGCTAAACCTGTCAGGGTGGTTCATCCCAAACGGCTTGGGTTATTTAAGCAACCCCGTACCGGTTCCACTCTCCCAGTTGACGGACGGTCAATTTCGCCCGTCAACACAAATCAATATGATGATTGATACTTCTCACAAGTGGTAATGTATTAGGAAATTCATATACTATAATATAAGCAAACTCATCCAGCATACTTTGAACTTCTTCAGGAAGATCATTTAAATTTGTAGCAGTAAATATTACCTTTGGATTACCAATTAGAGAAAAATGTAACTCCTCGGCTTTCTTAACTCCTTGCAGCAGTTCTTTTCCACTCATCAATAGAATAATAGGTCATGATTCACCTTTATCAGTCTCATCTTTCAAATACAACAACATATGTTTCCTCCCATCTTTCTCTAAGGAGTGAGTATTCCTTCTACCATCATGAATGGATTTCATGTCATATTTTCAAGGTATTCCCAACAGAACATGTCATACATCCATTGGCATTATATCACTTAACACCACATCTTTATAGTTACTAGTTTGTATTTCCACCTTACACTGCTCATTCACCAAGAGATGTTTTCCTTTCTGCAACCATGACACTATGTAGGGAGTGGGATGTGTCATCCTCTTCAATCCCAAATTCTCTACCATCTCCATGGAAACCAAATTATTTGTACTCCCACTATTTATGACCACTCTACAACACTTACCTCTTGACTTGCATACAGTCCTGAATAAGCTTTTCCTCTGAGTTGGTTCAATCACTTCCTTTTCTTCCATAAGAAAGACCTTTTTCAACATCAATGACTCTCCTATCTCAAGAGCTTCTGGTTCAACTACTACATTTGTTTGTTCATCTTTTTCTTCTGCTACATTTACATTCCTTTGGGTTGTTGATTTATTCTTAGGAAAGTCCCAAGACATATGTCCTAATTGTCCACATGTATAACATATTAGTTCTCTTCCTCTAACTCTTCCTCTGAAGCCAAATATTCTACCCCTAGAATCACCTCTTCTTGGTGATTGGTTGCCTGAGATTTCTCCTTCAATTTTAGTAATCTGGATTCTTCCTCCACTAGCAAAGCCTCTGACACGAATTGTACTTCTTCCCCTACTCCTTTGACTTTGCTTCCTTGAAACATTTTGCTCATCTTTCAAAGATGTTTGATATGCATCCTCAACAGTCCTGAGAGTCAACAGCCTTATCTCATATTGGATATCATATTTGAGACCATTAGTATATCAGGCTACCTTCTCCATATCTCCTTCTATGTGACCAGCCCTGATTTTCATCTTGTAAACTTCCTCTGTATACTCCTTAACTGTCATGACTTTCTACATCGGGTTCTATAATTGCTTAAAGAGGTTCAACTGGTAGTGTTTGGGCATAAATTTGCTTTTTATTTTATTCACCATCTTATCCCATGGGTTAATATTTGATTTTCCTTTCCTATGTCTGTGTATCTACAAATAATCCCACCCGATGGTTGCATGTCCCTTCAGTCTAGTAGTTGCATACTTCACCTTCTTCATCTCTTCAACCTCTTCAAAGTCAAAATATTTATCCATGGTGTTGATCTAGTCCATTAGATCATCTACATTCAAACTTCCATCATACACAGGGACCTCTACCTTTGGTCTGCTACCATCCTTCACCAACATTTTGAATATTATTTCATCTTGTATCGCTACTGCTTCTTCTTCAGAAGATTGAACCTCTGCTTCCTCACTGATATAACCAGATTCAGGATTTATTCTCTAGTTTGTCTTCATGTCTTCCATTCTAATATTCAGGCTCCTAAATTCCTCTAATACAATATCATTCCCTTCTTCTCTACCTTGACCTCTACCAAGAGGACCTCCACCTTGCCTCCTTCTTGGCATGGTTTAATTATCAAGAGAAATTTGTTTCTCTTTGATACCAAACTAATGCAAGTCGAAGGTAAACCCTACTAGATCCTTCAATTTTTACCTGACAGGATCCAAATCGAGCTCCCAGATCACCCATTGAATTAATCACAGTTCAAATTGCACAGCGTTAACATGTGGCCTCTTTACAGATGCACTTACCGATCATCCTGAGATTGATGGTCCACAATGATTGCAGAACTTGAAGTAGCGCATGTGGTGCAAACCTCCTGCCCTCAGGCCAAGATCTATGCAGGATCTTCTCTAAACCTCGACAAGGGTTAACTGAACTCCTTGTTTAAGCCCGCAAAGGATTTTGGATCTCGCGAGTTGGGCACTTCGAATACAATGTCACAGTCCTTGGCAATATCTGAAACATGAAATTGTGAATGGGCTTAAGGTGTAATCCCCCTCTTCTACCCCTTTTCCAATATGACCACAGCCAAGCCTTAACGCAAGCACCTTTCGCAACTCGCGACTTCGCGAGTTGGAGCGCCAACCTCTCATGATCTTCCCTTTCGAATCCCCAAAATACGATATGTCAATGAAGGTTGAATCCACCCAAAGAGACGAGCACACGCCACCTGTCACCTTTGTTTACTCCACTTACAGAGTGGGTCCTTGCCACCTGTTCGCACGAGTCTTCGGCTTTCGCAACTTGAGAGAACAATGAACATCCATTCCTCTCCCTCTACAATTCCTCGACTCTGAAATCATGCCTTCAACGAGATGGATGACTTTGTGCCTCCCTCGATCCAACGGCCCTCGTTGTATCAGGATTTTTCCAATCGAAAATCCACAAAACTCGACCCAAACCACTGGTCACTCCATTCCCTGAACTCTGATTTGCGAATTCACATACAAGATCGACGGCCTCGTTGATTTGGATATGATGGTCACTATCCTTCCTGAGATTAAGAGTGTTGAAAGACACTTGGCCTTAATCCTTCCACTGTTCCACAAGATCCCACAGCTCATGGAACTTTGGCACTTCTTCTTGAAGTGATTCCACCATCTGATTCAACTTCTCAAGGACTTCTGGCCAAATGACTTGGCGTCCGCACTCCTGAACTTGACTTCTATGAGATGATTTCGACCTCTGCCTCCCTTTGAACACTTCAGAGGTTTTATCCCTTCTAAGATTTCACTTGCAAACTCAACGCTTCCAAAAGGGTCCCTACACGCACTCCTTGTGGTGATTTTCAAATAACCTCTGGTTATTTGGGTCTTCGACTCTGTGCACCTCTTGTAACAGCAATATCTAAATCTCCCTCTTGAGTTGGTAAAATCCCAGACCTCACCCAGCCTGCGCACACCTTGTACGACTCTAAGCTAACCTTGCACTTTGGCCTATAAAAACACGATTTGAATCTCCTCTGAGAGTTCTGAGATGAAACTCATAGCCTGGTCGACACACTCCTTGTAGACCCTCCACTGCACTCTTTGCATGAGTTCTCAGAAAGAGAAACAACTGAAACTCATTCTCCCCTTATCTAGAATTCAAACATTCAACATAGAATTCTAGAGCACACACACAGATTTCATGGAAATAAAATTCACACAGAGAATATAAACTAGCCTACAACATACCATTCAACAGGTGGTCCCAACAACCATAAAAAACACATAGATTGGAATCAAATCTTTCTTATAGTAATTCTAGTTCTCCTATACATGGTAAATAACAACAGCTAGAATGCATAAAATTCTCCATTCTTCTCTGCAGATCTACAGCTTACCCAATTCTGAATAATAATGAGTTATTCTTAAGATACAAGACGAGGGTGTCTATCATCCATTTTCCCTCCTATTCTCCTAAACTGTATAATCTATTAAATTAAACCTACCTACTTGCATTAAATAGACTTAAATTCCTATTACATCCATGGATAGGAACATATGCTCCAAAATCAGTTTGGATCTTCAGATATAAATGAAACTGCACTTTCCTCCTATCCATTACATTAATGCTTCAGATTTTTAAATTTCAAAACATTTTCACAAAAATGTGTTCAAATTACATCTGCGCGTCCAACTGTCTCTTTGGCTAGGCGCGTGCTTTGGATTTCAACGATGCTTATGCATCAACATGGTTTATCGAAGAGATCAATATCCACAATCAAGAAAGTTCTCACCCAATTCCTTTTTAATCATGGTCATTAGTCATCCACCCCGACGAGATCAACGGTGTTGGCTAATTGCGGAATTCCAAATGGCATGCCAGTTAATTTCACCTCCGATCTCTGCAATGATTCCCAACCCTTGATATGGTAATTGTATATCTGACAGTCACAAGTTGATCCGATCATTAACCAGTCTTCCAATGAATTGAACATTTTGCGTTTGTTTGATCTGAGAGATGAATGGATCTCGTTCTTCCTTCTATGATGATCACTTCCTCTGCACAAAACTCATCTTATTCCCTGCATATCATCTCACGAACCTACCTGTCAATAATCAGAAGGAATTATCTCATTCTACTAAGGATTCATAGATCAACATCACAGGGTTAAACAAGAATTCGTAAACAAATATTTCTCAACCCTATGCTAACAACAATATACACACAGAAATATGAAGGAGAATCAAATCGTTCTCTGGTATTTCTATCAAGTTAAAACACCTTTAGAATCAGTGTTACATCCTCTTACATCCAGCCAACCCAATCAATATACCAACCCTTTTCTTAATACAATTAGATAGCTTTAAGCTCGATTGAGTTCGGTCGTTCAACAACCTGATCACTAAAAATCCTCCAATCACCTATAATTAAGAAACTACCCAACCTCCTAGATAACAGACAGGTCCTCAATGCCTTATATAGGTATTCGAGAGATTTATTACATAATAGAATAAAAATTAGGGAACCAACTCCCTTAGTAAAGGTTTTGACCTTTTGGGTCAAAAGAGATCATTTGTTTCAGATGCTCCTGCATCACAAAGTTCTTTCTCTTCACCAGTGGTGATGGTTACAAAAAAGGATGGTTCATGGCATATGTGTCTAGATTATAGAAAACTCAAAAAAATGACCATCAAAGATAAGTTTATTGTTCATCTCATTGATGAATTATTAGATGAATTTCATGGAGAAAAATGTTTTACTATGTTGGATCTTCATTCGGGATATCATCAAATTTGAATGAGGAAGAAATGAATTCCCAAAACAACATTTAGAACACATAAAGGTCATTATGAGTTTTCAATTATGCCATTTGGACTTAATAATGCACCTTCAACATTTCAAATATTGATGAATTCTATTTTCAACCCCTTCCTTAGAAAATTTGTGTTAATATTTTTTGATGACATACTAATCTAAAACAAATCTTGTGAAGAGCATGTACAACATGTTGACAGAGTATTACAACTATTGGAAGAGAAAAAACTTTATACAAATCCTTACAAGTGTGCCTTTGGGGTTCAATAAGTGGAAGGGTTATAATGTATCTCATGAAGGTGTAAAAATGGACCCTAACAAAATTAAAGTTGTGAGGGAATGGACAATTCCCAAAACCTTGAAAATAATTAGAGGATTCTTAGGATTTATAGGTTATTATTGCAAGTTTTTCAAGAACTATGGTCAAATAGAAGCACCTATAACAACATTATTAAAGAAGAAAACCCTTTCTTGGAATGAAGCAACAACTAAATATTTTGAAAAACTTAAGGAGGCTATGTGTATAATAACTCCCATCTTGGCCACACCCAACTTTAAAAAATCATTTATTGTGGAGTGTGGTGCCTTGGGCCATGGAATTGGCACATTGTTTATGCAAGAAGGAAGGCCCCTTTCCTTTGAAAGCATCCAAATTAAAGGGAAAAAAATTCTCAAACCCATTTATGAAAAATAAATGTTGGCCATACTACATGCAGTTCAGAAATGGAACCCTTACCTTTTAGGAAGACACTTAAAAGTAAAAATAGATCATGATAGTTTGAAGTAATTCTTTGAGAAACGATTATATTCATAAGAGAAACAAAAATGGGTTACAATGATGCTAGGTTATGACTTTGAAATTATCTACAAAAAGGAAAACATAATGTTGTGGTAGATGTCCTTTCAAGGAAAGAAGAAGAAATAGAAGGTTCACTATGTTCTACTTCTATTCCACAATCTGATTGGGTAGAAGAAGCCAGGACATAATGGAACCAAAATCAATAGGTATGTAATAGCATTCAACAACTACAAGACGACCCAAGTTCATTAGATAATTTTGTATGGAAGAATGATTTTCTATGGTACCATGATTTCCTATATTTAGGTAAGAATTCCCAACTCAAACATAAGGTCCTTCTAGAATTGCACACTTCTCCTATAGGAGGACATTCACAGTTCTTGAAAGCGTACCACAGGATCAAGAAGGATTTTTTCCAGGAAGGTATTAAAAATTATATTCAAAACTTTGTGTCTGAATGTTTGGTATACCAATAGAATAAGTGTTGGGTCTCCGTTTTGACACCCCTATTACCTCATCTTATCTTCTATCTTGGATAGTTTTACCTTTGACATATGCATATGTTGTCTATTTCTTCCACAAACCTACCTTGTAACTTATTCATACACATAATGAGGTAACCCATGTTAAAAACATGATTTGTTTTTTTTCTTAATTATTTGGGACTAAATGATTGATTTTTTATGCTTCTAATTATTTTGGTTACTATTAAGCAACTTTCATGACAAGCATTACCTCATCTAGTACTCATCTTCGAGAGTCGTCTGGTACTTTTGTTGGTCTGGTACTGCAAAAATCAACGGTTATATTCCAGTACTATGCCTGGTCCAGTACCAGCTATGTGATGATCTGGTACCAACTCTGCAGTGATTCGGAACCAACTCTAAGGTGATCGGGTACCAACCCTGCATTGATCTGGTACCAAGACCTATTACTGTGCTAGTCCGGTACTAAACCTGCTTCTGCAGGATTAACGTTTTGAATGAGTACAATGGAGATGGATCCAAGAAATTGGTTGGATGGAAGCATCCTTGGTTCATTTAAAATACCATGATAGACTTCATCACTCATGCACTTCGTGTCATGAGGATGAAGTCCATTCCTTGAGATACACTATGTTCACCAATTGTAATATTTTGTAAACATTTGATAATTATCTTCTGAATTTGATTGTAACGGTTGACCTTCTTTAAAAGGTACGTTGTATAAATGATAGATACTGTGAATGATATACATTGTTATGCTAGGAAATTGAATGTTGAATTATTGATTTATCTGTTTAATTGAAAGAATACGAATGCTAGTCTTTGCAATTCATGGTTGTGAGTAAAGTGTTTATTCTGTCATTTCTTCAGAGCTACCTTGTTGGTTTGGAAAGGGCCCACCGCCCCAACCAAGGTAAGTCTCCCTGTATATGTTTATGTGTGGATATAAGTTAATTATGTGAGTGTGCAAATAAAATAGTTGTCTATTGCAAATGATTCTGAGTGCATGAACTTTCCTAAGTACAACGTAGATCTCTAAATAAATACATGTTGATTCTGGATCAGTGTGAATGATTCTATTAGTATATGATTATATTATATTAGTAGATTATTTTGGATCAATGTAAATGAGAGTAGATGATTCTATTTTTGTTTCTACAGGGTGATATTTAGTCAACAAAATCTAGGTAGATGTTTGGGATTGTTAGACAGGCAATTGTTATTTTTTTGAATCTGGAAGTCTTAATAATTGTGTTTTCCTCAATAGGCACATGAAAAAATAGAATTGATCTCTCACCCTTCATGCATTACTAATGAAGACTTTGAATCATATTGATTTTCCCTTGTATCAAGGAAAGAAGTTTTGATTGGAATTGATTAGGTCATGATTGGTTTCTTTCCAAAAGTAAATAGATTGAATTGTTGATTGTTATGTGAATTCAATTGCTACAGGAAGCAGGGTCTCAGTTCATCTCTTTATTTCATGAGCCTATAATGAAAAGACTTGTTATCTGAGCAAGAACCTTTTCAAATGAGTGTTTTCTTGATATTTTTACTATGAGATTTATCTTCTAGTTTGAATTTGTGTGAAGAGTGGTGTTCAGACATTTCAAAAGTAGAGTAATTTTTTACTAATTGTTTCATGATTAAGCTATATACAGAAAACATAGATAGGTTACCTATTTTCGTCACATATAGTGTAACAACTCTTTTGATTACGAATCTCATATTGATATATAAATGACTGAAATATACTATACATATATGTACACCAACATTTTGGTGTCGTTGTCGAGGAGTTGTAAACAGTAATAGGTAGCGTTTTGAGTTTGATTGGTTTGATGAGTTTGGATTGGATTTAAGAACAAACTAAGGGTGGAGAGAAGACGGTAAGACGAGAGGTAAGAACCTGTGCATCCACTTTGGTGGGGTTGCTCCAAAGTCAGGTTGTCCTCTTACCTTTGGTAGTTAAAATTTTGTGTTTTATTAGTGTTAGAGTTTCTTATTTTTATGAGTAGACATAGGGATAGTAAAGGTAGATTTATTGCCTCCAAAATTTCAGAAAATTTAGAAAACCAAACAACAAGAAATGCCACCCCCCCCCCCCACACACACACTAATTCAGCTAATTTATGTGCAGGAACAATTCTCATAGGAGAAATTTCAAAGACAACAATTGAAACAATGGCCAAAGGCACCAAATTTGAAGCTATTGTTCATATTGAAAACATAGTACAACAAGCAAGAAGGGAAGAACTAGCGACCCAATCAAAAGGAAGGGTTGGAAAAGAGACATAGGTAGTGGTAGAGGAGGTTGGATCTGCCATTGGGATCACACACAAGGTATTGGAACAATTGGATATACCAAACAACCCAGTAGTTGAACCATCACTTAGTGGGGAGACATCACCAGCACCCTACAACATGCTATTTGAAGATATGGCAGATGAAGAGGGAAATGCAAACAATGAAACAGTGAAATTTGGATTCCCAATAGTATACATTACTAGAGATATTTCTATGAAGAGTATTCCATTGTCATCGCTACCTAATTTCCATGGTATGTCAATAGAATATCCCGATTCATTTTTGTTTGAAATTGATATACTATGTAGGAGTTATAATTACACTGATAATGCACAAAAACTAAAACTATTTCCATCCACACTTAAAGACTCAGCATTAAGGTGGTTTGTGAGCCTAGGAGAACACACTATATTATCCTGGGATGGCATGAAGGAGACTTTACTCCATAAATATCAAGACTACTACAGACCTAGGGATGCTAGGAATGACATATTCAAAATGCAGCAGTTTGAGGAGGAAGGTTTGGAAGATTACCTAGAAAGGTTCCTATATAACTATCAAAAGACAAAACAATTTTCCTTAGACACAACTAGAGTTAGGACCATATTCCTAAAAGGTGTAAGGCATGATTGTATAGAGGTAATAAACCTCATGAGTTCTGGATATGTGTATCAGAAGTCGTTTGCAAACATTGCAGCGTATTGTAAAAGGTACTCTCGCAGCCAAGCCAAAACAGGCAAAAGTGTAAGGGATCCTATAAACATAATTACTAAACCCACACCAGGAGTTGTTACTAGGATAGAATTGGGGAATTTTCTATAAAAATTCAAAACAGACATCCTCAACACCATCAACACCCAACTTGATACCATTAAAATCAAAAGAAAACAAGAAGAAGAAAATGTTACTTTGGCAATTTTATGTCCTCGGTGTAGGAAAAGGCATCCTGAAAAGGAATGTCCTATTAATGTAATCAAAATCTGTGGCCTCTGTACATAATATCACCCTACCAATGAGTTCCCTTCTTTACCTAGACTAAAATCCATTTTCAAGGGAGGGGGAGAACCTTAGGAAACATCATATTCCCCTAAGAGGGAATGGAGACAGCAAAATCCTAATATGTTTGTAGATCCTACCACACAATATTCACAAAAGCAATGGGTACCTCCAATTCCTTACCCTAAATGGTCACCTCAATAACCACAAATCCAGCCTTGGAAACAAGGATGGAGGAGCCCTGCATATGGGAATGTTACCTTTCAACCAACAACCTTTCCCACTTACCCACAATACCCTTCCAATATCTATCAGTTTCTATCGAGATTTAATACACCTTATCTCCCTCCACCTCCATAGTTTCAGCAACAAATTACATTTCCTATGAACCCAAATCTGCAGCAACAACAACTTACATTTCCTATGTACCCAAAACTGCAGTAGCAAATGCAGGTTGCACCTATCCCAAACCCTCCTCGTCCTACCCCTATTCTTTCACAACCCATTCCTAATCCAAACAATAGACCTACACAACCTGTACAAAATATTGAAGTAAAAACCTTTCCCACTTATGTGATAACTCCTTCTTCATTTAATGGAATTCAATTAAGATTGGGGAGATTTTTGAATAAACCAAATCCTATTGTGGTTATTCAAGAAGAAGAACAAGTAGATAACCAAGAAGTTGAAGAAGAAGAACAAGTAGATAACCAAGCAGTTGAAGAAAAAGAACAAATGGATAACCAATCAGATGAATAAAGAGACACCCATGTACAACAGGAAATTCCTCCTCACGTTCCTCATCCATTAGAAATACCTCAGAAAACTAATCCTCCCCCTTATCTAGAAAGGTTACTTGTGAAGAAATATGAGGTACCTCTAGGCCATAATCTAGAGAATGAACTTAGAAACATGTGTGTAAATATTCCCCTACTTCAATCCATTGAGGACATTCCTATTTATGTTAATATTGTAAGGGATATTTGCATTAAAAAACTAGGGAAAAAGAGGAAGGATCCTCCTGTTATACAAGTGGTTGGACAATTATCAAAATTTATATCATAAATGCCATCTAAATATAATGATCAAGGAAATCCAGTGGTGACCATAGAGATTAATGGTGTTTCTTTTCCAAACACACTTGTTTATCTAGGAGAAGCAATAGATTTTATGCCTGTTGAAACCATGAAAACGCTGCAACTAAATCACCTAAGACCAACGCACACTTTTCTGCAATTAGCAGACAAATCAATTATCAGTCCAGCAGGAAGTTTAGATGATGTAACAGTCACTTTGGCCTCTTGGGAGTGCCATGTATATTTCTTGGTGATTCATCCTAAATCCTCAAAAACAGGACATCGAGTAGTGCTTGATCGACCTTGGTTGGTCGTTGTTGATGGGTTTATTAGTTGACAGTCTAGAGAGATGACAATCTCCAATGGCATCCAAAGTCAAAAACTTATTCTCTTTCCTCCTACCCAACCAGCCACTGAAGTTCCTTTCTAGTTGGAGACTCCCTATGGGGAGGAGGACTGTACTAAGCCCTTGTTAACACTCGAACAAGTAAAAGGATTTCAAGAGCAAACTAAAGAACATATTTTAAACTTGTTTTTGGTTGATATTGAATGCATTAAATACCCTCAATATTTTCCATAATATACACATATATTCAGCTCTGAATTTCAAGAAATATGGAACCCCTCCACCTCTACGGTGTCCACCATTTCACAAGTATATGAAGGAAAAGAATCAACTATCCAGACTGTTGAAATTAGTCCTAGAAAATCATTGTATATCAATGTGACCTTAAAAACAGATCAACAACAAAAATTGATTCAAATGATTGAAGGACAATCTGGTGCTTTTGCATGGGATTACTTTGACATGAAAGGGATTCACACAGACACTTGTATGCATCATGTTTACACCAATGAAAAAATTAGAACTGTTAGGAAACCCCAAAGAAGAATGAATCCAGCCTTAAAAGGAATAGTGAAAGAAGAACTCCAAAAACTCTTGCATGCCAATTTTATTTACCCTATTTTGGATAGCAAGTGGGTATCCCCATCAGTTATTGTCCCTAAGAAAAATGGTAAATGGAGGATTTGTGTGGACTTTCGAGAATTGAACAAGGCTACCTACAACGATTACTTTCCTTTGCCTTTCATAAACCATGTCTTGGACACTTTGTCTGGGAAGAGTTATTTTTCTTTCTTGGATGGGTTTAGTCATTACAATCAGATCCAAATTTCAAAAGAAGATCAAGACAAAACCACATTTAATTTCCCATGGGGTACCTATGCTTATAGGGTTCTTCATTTTGGTTTATGTAATGTCACTTCCACCTTTAAAATGGTTTTCCTGACCATTTTCTCTGGTTTGACCCATGACTGTGTAGAAGTCTACATGGATGACTTCACAGTGTATGGGGATGGTTTCCAGCAAGCCTTGGACAATTTGGAGAAAGTATTGATCAGGTGTAAATAGACCAACCTTTCCCTCAGTCATGAAAAATCTAGAATGATGCTCACTGAAGGAATTGTTTTATGCCATCACATCTATGGTACCGGAATAAGGATAGACCCTGCCAAGATTGACATCATTTCTCAAATAAAAATCCCTAGCTCACATAAATAAGTTAGAAGCTTTTTAGGGCTTGATGGTTACTATAGGAGGTTCTTTCAAAATTTTACAAACCTAGTTTCCCCATTGTTCAAACTGTTAGAAAAAGAGGTTGAATTCTGTTGGGATGAACAATGTCAGATCTCTTTTGAAATTTTAAAAACAAATCTTTCAAGTGCCCATGTTTTAAGAGGATCAAACTTGTCTCTTCCTTTTCATATCTGCATGGATGCCTTAGATACAGCTTTGGGGGTTGTTTTAGGACAAAGAGAAGGCCAGATTCCATATGATATATACTTTGTCAACAAAAATCTTTCACCTACTGAAGTAAATTACACTGTCACTGAAAAATAATTCTTGTCAATAGTACATGCCATTAACAAGTTCAGACACTACATAACATGGTATGAATTTTTTGTATATACAGACCACTCAACCATCATATTTTTGATGAAAAAACTTGTTATAAATGATAGAGTGACTAGATGGTTGTTATTACTGCAAGAATTCAATATCACCATCATCGATAGGCATAGAAGAGATAATTTAGTTGTTGATTTCTTCTCTAGACTCATTCATACATGTGATAATGCACCAGTAGATGACAATTTTCCAGATGAGAATCTATTTTCTATTTCTACTTACATTCCTTGGTATGAAGATGTGGCCAACTATCTTGTAACAGGAAATCTACCTCAAAATCTCTCCTCCTGAGAAAAATAAAGAATTATCCAGCTTAGTGCCAATTACATGTGGCATGATGATTCTTTATACTGTACTGGGCCTGATTTGGTGATCAAAAGTTATGTTCGGGAGGATGATATGCATGAAATATTCAAAGCCTTTCATGATGGTCTATGTGGAGGCCATTTTGCTGATAAAAGAATAGCATACAAAATATTACAGTCCAGCTACTATTGGCCAACCATTTTCAAGGATGCAAAGAAGTATGTGGCCAGCTCTGATGATTGTCAGAGGATGGGAAAACCTACTGTAGTTGATGAGATTCCTCTCCAAGATCATGTAGTAATTAAACCTTTTGAGAAATGGGTTTTTGATTTTCTAGGACCCATTAACCCTATGTCTCGAAGGAAGAAGTATATCTTGGTCTGCATCGATTATGTGGCCAAATGGGTGGAAGCTAAAGCTTTATATTCTGCTAGTGAACAATATGTTGTAGATTTTCTTTTTGAGGAAATATTTACTCGCTTTGGTGTTCCTGGAGAAATAGTAACTAACCAATGAGCCCAATTCACCTCCAATTTGGTCAAATCTATTACTCAACAGTATAAAATTAAACATAGAAAATCTTCACCTTATCACCCCCAAGCAAATGGGAAGGTGGAATCAACTAACAAGGTGATGCAAGCTATTCTTACCAAGACTGTTCAACTACATCATAAAGACTGGGTTGATAGGTTTTCTGAGGCTTTATGGGCCTATAGAATATCTTGGAGAAACACAACGGAACATACACCTTATGAGTTGGCATATGGGAAGCAGGTATTTCTTTCCATAGAATTTCAAGTGAAAACCTTCAGGACTGCCATGCAATTAGGGATGGATTTGGATGAAGCTAAAAAACAGAGGCTATTGTAGTTGAATGAGCTTGATGAGATCAAACAAGAGGCTCTTCAAAGTACTACCCTTATACAAGAATAGATGACTAAATGGCATGATAAGTACATCAAGAAAAATTATTTTCAGTCAGGTGATTGGGCCCTACTGTATGATAATAGGTTCAAGAATTTTGAAGTAAATTATCTACTAGATGGTTGGGACCTTATGAAGTTGATACAGTTTACAACAATGGTTTAGTTAATATAAATAATATTGATGAGAATCATACCTCCTTTGTTGTGAATGGACATTGATTGAAGGTTTATCATATGCCTCTGTCCAAAGAGGATTTTATCAGACATGTTCTTCAAAATTATGAAATTAAATTGGTAAGCAAGGGGACTTCTCCTCCTGCTGATCCACCACAATAAGTTTGTTGTGTGAATTAATTTGGCTCTGTACATATCTGTAAATAGGTGCATCATTAGATAGAAATTTTGGTGTTACTAACAAAAACAAAAAGATGATTGTGTTCTCATGTAGACAAATGCATAAGGAGAACATCTTCCAAATGTAGGTCTATTCCTTTATCCAGCCATGGTAGATCATTTATGGAAAAGGAGCTAAATGGAGTTTTCTTTAAGATTTTCAGACTCTTAAAAATTGAAAACACTGGCGAGCAGGAACTAGCTCAGGCTCGAGAAAAATCCATGGGACAGTAGATGGAGTTTTGTTTAATTTTTTCAGACTCCTAAAAGTTGAAAATACCAATGAGCAGGAACTCGCCTGGGCTCGAGAAAAATCCACGGGATAGTAGATGGAGTTTTCTTTAAGTTTTTCAAACTCCTTAAAACTAAAAACACCGACAAGCATTAACTAATATGGGCTCGAGAAAAATCCACAGAATAGTAGTAGTTAGGGTTATTTTTATAATAAAATGGAAGTGGCAATAAAAGCAGTAATCAGCTTGGTTCCAAAAAAAAACAATTATAAATCTCAACATGAGGTTGTCCAGCTACAGAGTACCTTCATGTTACAGATCTTGGAGCCCAGTAATTGAATTCTTTTTCCTCATTTTCTGACACTTCCGTTGCAATTTCAGATTTTGTGTACCAGGTGTTGTTTGTTGTTTTACCTATATGGTCCTTCAGTAGAATAAAATCACATGTTCTCTTCCATAGCAGCAGAAAATGCCAGCAATTTCTACAAAATCCAGCCTACAAAGTTCCAGTCTATAGAATACGCCACCAGGTACCTTACCCAATTCTCATTGAGTATCCGAATAAAATTTTGTGGTGATCCAGTACTGGATAACATCTATGGGTTGTTCCAATACTGCAACAGTACTCACCTTTGTGCTCATTCGGTACTGAGGGAGAAGGCATGTGTTGTTCCAGTACTGCAAATATTATCTTTGTGTTCATTTGGTACTAGGAAAGTCTCTATGTTGTTCTGGTACTGCAACAATATTCACCTCTGTGTTCATCTGATACTGAGGGATAAGGAATGTGTTGGTCTGGTACTACAACAATTTTTTGCAGTGGTCCAGTACTAAGCAGTGGTCTAGTACTAAGTTGTGATCTGGTACTGGTGATAAAGTATTGGTAATTCTTATTCTATATTCAAAGGTTCTTTCTTCTTAATACAAATGTTTCAGGTAATAAGAGGTATAATCTCACTGTTTTATCATGTTTTATTAAAGAATCATACTAATTGTGTACTAGACGTGTGGTTACTCTCATGCATCCTCCTTTCCTCAATTATTTCACATTCCCTTCCATGAACTTCTGCAAGTCCTCATATATATTTCATGCTATAGAAATCATTCATATGAACTCGAAGCCTTTGATGGGATGGTCATAATATGTTGAGAATATGAGGTAATTATACCTTTAATAGGACCAATTCCATTCTCAAACACTCTGGTTAAAAAAATTTGCTCATATGGTGAAGAAACATCATAGTGCTATGATCCAACATCACGTTGTGTGAATGATTTATTTAAACCACATCTTAATGCATTCCAAACCATGATTCCTTTCCAGTCACGATGGCATCATACAGTTGCATACTTGTGAATTTCAGTCACACCAACCACATCTCCTGTAATCATTGCCCAACATTACCATGAACACAATCTGATGCAAACCTCCATACAATCCTTTAAGTTATTCATGGATACGATTTATCTTACCTTTCCATCATTAACTTGGATTTGACCGTTGTAATATGAATTCTAACTTATAAACTCTCCTTTGGATGGCTTCTCCATCCAGATGAGTGTTATTTACCCATTTTGTTTGTCATACCATATCCATTCACACTAATATTTGTCCCTTCATACCATTTTCATACTCTATCCCCTTCTGGTACTCTATCGTGTGCTACTCTATTCTAGTACTAAACCCTTGTTCTTTGTTTCATTGCCTCATACGCTATGAGAATTGATTTTAAGTCAGCATGGGGGTTGATAGACATGAACCAGAGTTCCAATTATATAGGGAGACGCAGGAATACCAAGGTTGCAAAGGAAAAATTGAGTAGGTCGACTGGGTTCCGTTTTTGGAAAAATTCAAAGGTTATCAGGAAGGGGTATCTCTTGTTTTTTCTCAGACCTATGATGACGAGAGTGTCTAGTTTGGGGAGATGAAATTTACAATTACATAGGCCACCATAGTGGAAGCTACAGGCTTTCCTTCCTATGGAGAGAAACATTTTAAGGGGGTAATCGTTGACAGAAATCTTTGTCAGAAGTTTCTAAGGCCGGAGCATCAAGATCCCGACTGGACCAAATGTATTTCCCATAGCTGTATTAAGGAAGAGTACCGGAAAATTCTCATCATCCTGTAGAGGTTTCTCACTTGTGAAGGGAGGTATATCGTGACCTTATTATATCATTTAAAACTTTTGTTGCATTTTGAAGGGGGGGCTCAAATTGTCTTTCCCCATTTCCTCTAGATGAGTCTAAACAAAATGGTGAGAGGAGTTAAATCGACATCTAAGAAACTTGAAACTAGTACCCATCATCATGGCTTAATGAAATTATTAGTTTTCCATGCATTGAGAAAACAAGGCAGTAGTTGGAAACAACTCCTTCAACAAAAAAATTCTCAAGAGGGAGTTTCTAAATCTATAGAAGAACATGAAACAAAGGCATGTAGTGAGGGGTCCAGTAGAAATAGAAAGGAAAGGAAAAGTAAAGGGAAGAAGTTAGGGAATGAAGAATTTGTTGTTACACCTAGTTCATCCCAACCTGTTGATAGATTGGACAAGGATAAGTCTATTATGATAGAGGATCCTACTGCATCCAATAAAAAGAGGACCTCCACGTCTCAGAAGTCAAGTCCAACCATGATCCCTAAAACTAAAAGGAAGCAAAGAAAGAACTCTGGGAAAGGTGAACGCTTAGATAGTGCTCCTAAGGAGACTATTGAATTATCACGAGATCCAATTAGAAAGTTAGAGAGGGCCCATGAACTAAATATTTTGAGAAGGAGAAATTTTCAAAAGAAGGATGTGCCAAAAGAACAAATCCCAGAGGATCCCACTACATCCAAGAAGGAGAGGTCCTCCCAATCTAAGGAACCAAGTCCAACCTTGATCCCTAAAATTCAATGTCCACGAAGTGAGAGGAGAAAAAATATGAAATATGGTCAAAACAAAGTTTCATATGGTGCCCTTGAGGAAACTATTGAGTTTCTTAAAGAGACAGTTAGTGAGTTGGAGAAGACCCCTGAAGAAACTATTGTGTTTCCTAAAGAGTTGGTTAGTAAGTTGGATAAGACTCCTGAAGTGAAAAGTGGAAGTAGGGGGAAGCTTAAAACGATGAAGGTACAAAAGAAGCAAATCCTAGATCCTACACCTCAGTCCTCCAGAGTGAAAAAGAGGATTGTTCAGTAAGAACAAACTCTAGAACCTACACCTCAGTCCTCTAAGGTGAAAAAAAAAAATTGTACAGGAGAAATAGGTCATAATACCTACATATGCTACTAAAACAAAGAATTTAAAGTTGTTTGAAGAAACTTCCACTCCTGTCGGTAAACCTGAGGAAGCCTCACATCCTGTATGAAGAACTACAAGAATCATGGCTAAAAAAATAATAGTTTCATATGTGCCTTCTTTTCCAAAGGCGCCTATTGATATTTCGACTTCTCCAAAGAAGGAAAGTTTCTATGGAGCAATGATTAGTGAGACCGAAGGGTTAGTAACAGAGACCTTAAGAGGTTTAAGGAAGGAGGTGGAAGTATGAGGGGAGGTAATTGAGAAAGAAACCATATATAATCATGTCAGTTCCTTGAGAAAGAAGTAGTTGGTATTGAAGGTTGGGAAACTTACAAAACAGAATGAGAAGTTAAAACAAGAGGCTACAGAGTATCAAGTTTTGGATAAGAACATTAAGGCAGAGAATGCACAATTGAAAGAATATAACTGAAGGTTACAGGATGCGCAAGAAGAAGTCTCTGGTAACTTAACAAAGTTCTCCATTCGATCCAGTACACCAGAGTGATTAAGAAGGAGCTTAGGAGTGAGGCCTCTAGTTTCAATATTCTACAGCCAAACAAATGATGTTCAGACAGGATGGAAGACAGTTCCATTTTTGCAAAATTTTGAGTACCGGTTTTGAAATTTTTGCATGAGGACATGCAATGACTTAAGCATGGGGGAAATGTTGGGTCTCCATTTTGACACCCCTATTACCTCACCTTATCTTCTATCTTGGTCAATTTTACCTCTGAAATATGCATATGTTGTCTATTTATTCCACAAACCTACCTTGTGACCTTATTCATATGAATAATGAGGTAACCCATGTTAAAAACATGATTTCTTTGATTTCTTAATTAATTGGGACTAAATGATTGATTATTTATGCTTCTAATTACTTTGGTTACTATTAAGCAGCTTTCATGAAAAGCATTACCTCATCTAGTACTCATCTTCGGGAGTCGTCTGGTACTTCTTGTTGGATAATATTGTCATTGATGCCAAAGGTTTAATTAATTGATGTCAAGGGATTGATGTCAAGTGATTAATTGATGCCAAAGGATGATTGATTGATTGATGTCAAATGATTGATGTCAAGGAATTGATTAATGCCTAAGGATGATTGAATGATGTCAAAGGTCAAAGGTTTGATTTCAAATATATTGATGAAGTATGTATTGCCCTTGATGTGAATGGATTGATGTCAAGTAGAATCATAGTCATATGATGTCATTGATATGATGCATATATGAATATAGATCAATTATTTGTCATTGATACATGATGCATAGATGAATATGGATCAATGAGGTTTCATTGTTATATGATGCATATTTTGTTTGATTTCAAGATGACTCATTATTATCTTGTCATGGTTGATAAGGTGTACAAATGGATGAACTCCAAAGTGGTTCCATTATGCTGAAAGCCCTCACGGGAACGTGCTTTATGGTTGAGTTATCCTTGAAGTATGTTTGGAGAACCCATGCTTAAATGTGGAATAATAAGATGAAGATCAGTGAATTTGTCAGTGGAACTATCCTAGATGGATAGTTCTTGTCATACCATTTCCGGTGGTATGTGGAATGTCACATAACTCCTCATGGTTAGAGATTTATAGCCTTACGAAGTTGGAGGACCCTCATATGTAGGCTTGAAGCCCCAAAAGGTCACAGAAGTCAAAGAGGTTGAAAAGAAGGAGGATTATTTAAATAATAAAGTGAGGTGACAAAATCAAGAAGGATTATTTAAATAATAAAGTTAAGTGAAATCAAAGAAGAATATTTAAATGATAAAGTGAAGTGACAAAGTCAAGGAGGATTATTTAAATAATAAAGTGAAGTGACAAAATCAAAGAAGATTATAAAGAAAAGTAACAAAGTCAAGAAGAAATATTTAAATGATAAATAAATGGAGAACTTTCTAATTATGGAAAGTGGTTAACCCTAAAAATGAGAAAAATAAGTTAAGTGACCTCGAATATGCTTATAAGGAAGCTACTTGGAAAGTATAAATAAGAGGCAAGGGTATCTTGTGTAAATATGTCTCTTGAGCATGTATTGAAGATCTATTAGAGAGAGGAGATCTGTAGGATCTCATGGATGCATCAAAGTTTCGGTAAGTCTAAGATCATGACGACAAAAGACTCAAAAGTTCAAAAACCCTAGTTTTTGAGGTATACACAGGCTACAATGAGCCAGGTCATGTACATACGCGGGCTGAATGAGGCCGGGGCATGTACAATGGATGAAGTCATGAAGACTTGTGTGTGAGTTGGTGCCAGACTCTTGAAGACTGAAGCAGGTTCTATATTTGCATTCTATGGGCTCATATCTACCATAGAAACTCTGGTATGGTTACATTGTTATCTTGATGGATACTCTTGCTTGTTGTGTAGTGAATGCTTAAGGAATTCTTGGTATGGTTGTTGTGATGTGGTTTGTGTTGGTTGATAGAGTGAGTAACACTCTTATGATTCAGTACTGATATGATTTCCATAATATGTTGATTGCTTATAAATGATTGAGTAGCATTCATATTGTATGGTTGAGGAACATGAGTAAGTTTTTGGAGAGCTTGGATGTGTTGGGACTAGTTATGGGTCAAATTGGGCAGTGAAAGACAGAAGAGAATATGATTAAAGGTTTCGGAGGATTTGAGTTGATCTTGAAGAGAAAACCCTAAGTAACTCATATGTGATACACAGGCTGTAGTACAGACTAGCCGCATACATACACACCATGTACTACTGGTAGGGCACGTACATACGCGTGTTGCACTACCAACAGGTCACATACCTATGACAGAATGATATATGTTAAGGATTGTTGCCTCATATCAGTTGGTGTTGAGGGTGTAAGTTTAGTCTTGCATTATAGAGCTAGTTCTCTTGTAGAGTTGTACTCTATTTAGTTGTTGTCAATAACCCAAGGATTGTAGTTTGTAATAAAAATAAAATTGTACATCCATCTTGTGTTCCTTGTGTTCCTTGTGTTCCTTGTGGTGATGATTTTTTGATGATATATTTCTGATATATGTTGTTGATATATGTTCACATTTAACTGATTATAAATGACGGCAAAAAGTAATGAGTAAATGGTGATTTATAACTTATGAGTTTTGTGAAGAGGAAGTTTTGGAAAAAAGAGCCCTACACTGTTCAACCCCCCCTCTCAGTGTAGTCGGTGTGTCCAACAATTGGTATCAGAGAAGGCCTTCACTATAATCCTTAACAAGCTTAGAGGAGATACATAGACACACAAATGGATGATGAAGTTCCAATCCTTGATGAGGAAAACTATTCTACTTGGACAATAGAAATGAGAGTACATTTGAAAGAGATGGGAGTGAGTATTTGGAAGGCATCCATTGGTGGATCAGTTTCCTTGAAGAACAAGTCAAAGTTTGCAGCTCAAAGGGAAGGAAAGAAGAATGATGCATTGGCTCTCAAGACCATTCTTAGTGGAATCTCAAATACTATCAAAGAGAGCATGGGACAATGCACCACCACCAAGGATCTATGGCTAAAGATAGAGGAGACATACCAAAGAAAGAAGGATGATATTGAAAAAAACTCCATCAAGAAAAATGAAAGTAAAGAATATCCAAAATATCGTGTTTGCATTATTTCTAAATATGATGATGTTGGAAAAAAGGAAGGTCTTAAAGACATTTCAAATGAAAGAAAAGAATCATGTGATGATGTTGAAGACATTTCAAATGAATATGCTTACAAAAAGGAAGATCTTGAAGACATTTCAAATGAAGGTAAAGAATCTCCACAAATCCTTGATTGCAATAATTCAAAATGTGATGATGTTGAATATTTTTGTACAAGTGAAGAACAAAATCTAGAAATAGTTTGTATAGAATCAACTGATTGTTATCCTATGGAAGAAGTAGAAGAAAACCTATTGAAGCTTAAAGAGAAAGTTGAAAGGGATCTATATGAATATAACAATGATCACTATTATATAGACTATAGCTATCTTTGGGATAACACTAAAAAGTTTATTAAGAAGAGTCAAAGTCACATCTTGAAGTTAAGGGAAAATCTCAAAGAACAAGAAGAGAGTAATAAGACTCAATTAGAAGAAAAGGAAGAAGAGATCACAAAACTAAAGAATGAAAAGGAATATAAGAAGGTAGATGATGAGATTAGAAAAGTATTGAAATTATTTTCCATCTCAAGACCCAAATTGAAGAAGCCAAAAGGGTAGAGGAACTATTGAAGAATCAAGTAAATGAAAAGGAAGATTCATGTTATAAGTTAGAAGCTGAAGTTGTTGATCTTAGAAAGAAAGTAGAGAAGTCAAACAAATTCTTGAATAGCTCACAAATCTTGAATGATATCTTGGAAAGTCAAAGATCACCAAATGATAAATCAGGTCTTGGATACAAGAGAGAAGCTACACATGTTGAAGAAAGAACCTAAAAGAAGCATGAGGCAAGCCCCTCACTCTCAAAGTATGAAGAAAATGTTGCAAATCAACCATTTACACAATGCAAGGAAGATTTCAAAATAACAAATCAAGGAAGACATCAAGAAGTCATCTTTACACCTCAAAAGGGATGGACACCAAAGCAAAGGTATGAAAGTGTTCTTCATGGTCAATGTTATTCATGTAATGAATATGGTCACAAAGCTTTGGAATGCATATCTTATGCAAAGATAAATAATGGAATATTTCATAACACCATAAGGTGTTGGATATGTGATCAAGTAGGACACATTGTTGTTCATTGTCACATTATGAGATGCTACAGTTGTAGTGGATTTGGTCACAAATCTCAGGATTGTTGGAACACAAGAAGAAAGTCCATGATGAGGACTTCATATACCATGACTATAAAAATGAATGAAGGAAGGGATACATATTTTAAAATATGGAAGCTCAGAACTCAATTTCTAAGAAGCAGGGACACCTTCAGAAGTGGGTGAAGAAGACTGAACAAACAGAGTAGAATGGAATCCTTAAGGGTAGCTCAAGTGTGTCATCTACTGAATAATACGCAGGTGACAGTGGTAACAGTCGCATACATACGCAGGCTGACCTATAATAGGTCATATACATACATGAGTTGTCTATGCAACATGCCGCATATATGTGGGAAAGCCTTGGGAAAAAGGTTATGCACATGGGTTGCAGCTTGATGTGATGGTATAACTCTATGTTGCAGGGTCTGACATAGTTTTTTGTAGGTTCTGACATTGTTTGTTGCAGGTTTTCATGATTACATATTGGATTATGTATGGTTATGATATAAAATGAAAGGCTATCTTGGATGCATGGCACTAACCCATGAGTATGGATTGAGGGATTTTCTGTTGAAGAACAATGCTAGTTATGATAGTGAAGTTATGGTACTTTGGTTATGTGATATATCTTGATGATGCTAGCTAGAGATATCATTAATATATTGAAGCACACTACTAGTACATGTATTGTTGGATGCTTAGTATTTTCCGTAGTGAATGGAGGATTGAGGTTGATCTGTTGGGGTACATGGCTGATACACATTTGAGTTTCATTGATATATCTTATGATGTATTAGTAGAATCATATGTGATAGATATCTTGGTACATGAATTTGGCATATGGATGGACTACATCTTGGAACATGTAGTTGGTGAGTTGATGAAGTGATCATGATGTACATCATTGATGAGTCATAAATTGATATATAGTTGATGCATGATCGGTATACTCCTAGTACATTGGTAGAGGCACCTGCTAGCAGTTTGATTGGCACATGTTTTATGGTGGATTTCGCATACATGGATGAGGATTCATCTTGTTGTGGTATTGTTGCATGGTTGATAAACTTGCTTGGTACAAGCAGTGACACATGTTGATGTACATGTTTGGTACACTCATAGATGATATATGTTTGGATGTTAGTACTTGGCTAAAAGTACACCATTGGTATTACTTGATTAGCACATACCTTGGTACATGATGTATTCGATGATATAAGACACTTGATTGATTGAGATACATGATTGTGATACTTGGTTTATGGTGGAGACATATCATGAGTGATATGACACATGGTTGGAATATTGGTAGATGCACATGGTTGGCATGTTGGTGGAGGTATATGGTTGATACACTCCATTGATTATATCTCATTGAATATTCTATGGTATTGATGTACATGGGTGTTGTGCATGGTTGGAACACAATTTGGTACATGATGTACTTGGTTGATGTTTTATCTATTTCATTGTTGACATATATTTTTCTTTGTGATGTATGGTATGGCACGAGTTGATGCATGGACAGATCCAAGGATCGTCATAGAAAGAATAGTTGATCTATGATTTGGTTGAGTAGTATCATATTGCAGTGGTAGCATATTGTTCATATTGCAGAGAAGATAGGGGGATACATACCCATAGGGGGGGTCATTATTCTTCCCATTATTCTAGGAGGAGATATTTATCAGATGCACACTTGGTAAAATAGCCCTATTCTTGAAGAACGAGCACATAGGCATAATTTCAGGGGGAGCATGAGTGATGTATCTTCAGCATTACATCAAATTGAGACTCCTTGTTCAAAAGGGGAGAGATTATTCAAAGGAAGATCAAAGTCATTCAAATAGGGGGATCATCCCCAAGGAGAGTTCAAGCAAGGGGAGCAGCCCCAAGGGGAGAATGACCCTTTTCCATTGATTTCAAAGGGGGAGAGATAGTCACATTGATGTGATTGATGACTATTGATGTAGAGAAATGCCTTGTCTACATGTTGATATCAATGATTGGTGTTGACATCAATGTTGGTATTTCCATCAATGCCAAAGGGGGATATTGTTGGATCATGTTGTCATTGATGCCAAAGGATTAATTAATTGATGTCAAGTGATTGATTGATGCCAAAGGATGATTGATTGATTGATGTCAAGGAATTTATTGATGCCTAAGGATGATTCAAATATGTCAAAGGTAAAAGGTTTGATGTCAAATATATTGATGAAGTATGTATTGTCCTTGATGTGAATGGATTGATGTCAAGTGGAATCATAGTAATATGATGTCATTGATATTATTCATAGATGAATATGGATCAATGATTTTTCATTGATACATGATGCATAGATGAAGATGGATCGATGTGGTTTCATTGGTATATGATGCATAGTTTGTTTCATGTAAAGATGACTCATTATTGTCTTGTCATGGTTGATAAGGTGTACATATGGACGAACTACAAAGTGGTCCCCTTATGGTGAAATGTAACATACCCATCCACCCACAGGTTGGGGCATGCTACCTTCAATCCCACCTTTCGACTTATTTCTCTTATCGATACCTTCTTTAGTAATAAGAATGCATAAGATACAAGATTTAGCAACATGCACAGCAATATCCAGCAAGCATGCATAATCTAAGATTTAGTTAAACGATAATTAAAATACACAATGGAAAATACATTCATATACATGTAAATGATACCATAACATAAGGAACTTATCTTTATGAAAGATGACACCAACTAGCTGCAGAAAAAGGACGTTCCACCCAACCATAGACACTATTGTTCCAAAGCTCAACAGCAGCGTCACCCCTGAGCCAGGGCTATGAATCCACAAGGATGGTTCTAGAGTGTACTTGGGTTCCCAAAATAGTCAACTCTCAAGCTCTCATAGGTTTCCCAACACCCACAACAATCCAAGTACCCATCTATATTGTACCTAGCCTGTACCTCCCCAAGAGAATGGACCTCCACTCTTCTCTGCCACGCAGTCCCTCGGACAGTCCCTCTCCTTTCTTTTTGGGCCTCCAGCACATCTGGTCTAGAATCTCAAAGCTGGAACTCTCAGGACTCACAGTTGTGATAAAAATGGGGCACAGGCCAACGAATCTTAGACATGCAGGCCTCAATTCATGGTTGGATCACATGAGCGACCACTACAACCAACTATCCCATGGCTAATTCTTCATCCATTCAGTTCCTTTTCCCAATCCAAGACATGGATGAGGATTGATCAATTAATGGGTAAGGAGTTGCATGAAAGTGCGTGAATCGTATAGGAAATCAACGAACAAGCCATCAGTTGAACCCCCCCTTCATACCAGAGGTGGGTTTAAGTAAATTTGTGGGAAATCAAGAAACTCTTGTCCTTCCCCAATAAGATCACGTAATTGATCCCCTCCCTTAGGAAAAGCAGGTAATTAACATAGGAATAAAACTTAGCCCCTCAAGCCCCCTCTCTTGTGGAATCATAACCCCCTATAACTCTAGTCCTTGTCTATCTAGAAACCATCCATGTATTTATTATTAATAATGATAGAAAAAATTACATGTTTTTGGCACACTAGCCTTTTAATAATTGTTTGGTCACCCTGGCCTCTCAGCATTGTCACAATACATTATTTAAAAATGGGGGTTCAAAACCTGAGGTGTTACATATCCTCCCCCGTATTTTGGCACTGTCCTCAGTACATATACAAAATAGATATCAAAATCTCAAATTTATTCAAAAATTTGTGGGTACTCTGCCCACATGGAATCTTCATGCTCCTAGGTAGCATCTTCAGGACTGTAGCAGGTCCACTGAACTTTTACCAGCTCTATAACTCGATTCCGGAGCATTTTGACTTTTCTGTCCAATACCCACACTGGTTGAATCTAAAAATATCCCTCTATCTCTACCTGAATCAAATGCCAATCAATAATATGGTTAGGTTCATGTACATATTTCTGTAGTAAATATACATGAAATACATTATGCACATTCATGGAAGCAGGCAATGCAAGCATGTATGCAACTTGCCCTATTCTGTCCAATATTTCAAATGGACCACAAAATTTGGCTACCAGCTTTGTACAACTACCCAATTTCAATGAGATTTTCTTGGGATTAACTTTCAAAAGTACATGCTCCCCTACTTTAAATTCTCTAGCTGTCTTATTCTTATCTGCATAAAATTTATGTCTGTCCTGAGTTGCCTTTAAATTTTGCATGATCTTAACCACCTGGTCTTCCATGTCCTTGAGAAACTCTGACCCAAGTACCACTCTATCTACTGGGTTGTCCCAACTTACTGGAGTATTGCATTTCCTACCATACAAGGCTTCAAATGGGCTCATTCTTAATGAATCTTGATACCCATTATTATATGCAAACTCAAACAAGTGTAAGTAATATTCCCACTTAGATGGATTATCCATCACATACATTCTCATCATATCTTCAATTATTCAATTGACTCTCTCTATTTTCCCATCTGTCTGGGGATGATATCTTGTGATAAAGTTTAGATTTGTGCCAAATAATTTAAACAATCCTCTCCAGGAATTGGAGGTAAAATTTGTATCTCTGTCTGAGACAATTGTCCTCGGTATCCCATGAAACCTAGCAATTTCCTTCATGAAAATTTCTACAATATTAGCCATTGTATGCATTGTCTTCATAGGCACAAAATCAGTAGCCTTTGTTAATTTTTCAACCACCACCATGATTGAATCATGTTTCTTATTCATTATGGGTAATCCTGTGATGAAATCCATGGTGATGACTTCCTATTTCTTCTCTAGAATTGGCAATTTTTGCAACAAACCCATTGGGTGCCTATGCTCATCCTTCACCTTCTAACATTCCATACATCAAGCGATGTAATCGGAAACATCCTTATTCATTCATGGCCAAAAGAACTGGCTTCTTATTACTGTAATTGTTTTATAGTAACTGAGATGTCCTGCATAAGAGACATCATGCATTTCCTTCAGTACCAAATTCCTTAGTTCTCCAGAACTAGGGACATAGATTCTATTTTTATGCATGAGTAATTTTTCTTCCTTTATCTCATAATCCTTTATTTTTTGTTGTACATCTCCTTGTTGTAAGCTTTCCTTTACCTGTAGGTAATGTTGGTTTGTAACAAGACCATCTCAAAATTTTCTCTTCGAGTTTGGTTGATGCATACTGACAGCAGTAGCATGCATGATATGCACTCTTCTACTAAGTGCATCAACAACTTTATTCACCTTTCCCTTGATATGCTTGATATCGAAGTCATATTCACTTGAAAATTCCAGCCATACTGTTTGTCTGGCATTCAAGGTTGGTTGCTCAAAAATATACTTCAGGCCAATGTGGTCTGACCTTAATTCGAATTTCTTCCCCATGAGATAATGCCTTCACATCCTCAAGGCGTGAACAATGGTAGAAAGTTCCAAGTCATGTGTGGCATAGTTCCTCTCATGTTTCTTAAGATTTTTGAACTCATATCCAATGACATGTCCATTTTGCATGAGGAATCCCCCAAGTCCTTCCTTACATGCATCTGTACATACCACAAAACTTTCATTTGGGTCAGCAATCTTTAACACATGTGCATTAGTAAGTAATTCCTTCAACAAATTAAAATTCTTTTCACACTTGAGTGTCCATTCAAATTTAGTTCCCTTATTTTGCAAAGAAGTGATGGGATAAGAAATCTTAGAGAACCATACTATGAACCTTCTATAGTAGCCATCTAATCCCATAAAAGATATGACGTCTGACACATTTATTGGTGTTGTCCATCCTCTAATGGCTTCGATCATCTCTTGATCTACTGATATTCCCTGCTCTGAAATAATGTGTTCCAAGTAATGGATCTTATTTTGATAAAAATAACACTTACTCAACTTGGCATACAACTGATGTTCTCTCAGTACTTGCAACACCAGTCTTAAGCGATGTCCACGCTCCTCTTCATACTTAGAATAGATAAGTATGTCATCCAGGAATACTATGAAAAACTTATCCAAATAATTTCTGAATATGTCATTCATTAAGAACATGAAGACAGCTAGTGCATTAGTCAGTCCAAATGGAACCACTACAAACTCATAATGCCCATACATGGTCCTAAAGGTTGTCTTATGAATGTCTTCTTCCTTGATTCTTACCTGATGGTATCCTACCCTCAGGTCAATCTTTGAGAATATATTTGCTCCTCTTAGTTGATCAAAGAGGTCATCAATTCTAGGTAGAGGATACTTGTTCTTTATAGTGTACTTGTTCAGTTGTCGGAAGTCAATACATAGCCTCAAGGTTCCATCCTTCTTTTTGAAAAAAAGTACTAGTGCTCCCCAAGGTGAAACACTTGGACGTATGTACACTTTCTTCAACAATTCCTCCAACTTCATTTGTAATTCTTTTAACTTTGGTGTGCTCATTATGTAAGGTTTTTTTGACACCGGGGAAGCTCCTGGAACTAAATCAATTGAGAAATTTATCTCCCTCCTTGGTGGAAATCCTAGTATTTCTTGGAATACATCTTCAAATTCCTATAGTACCAAGAAATCTTCGAGGCTTGGCCCTTTTGTATTATTTGGCTCTTCCACATGAGCTGCATACAATTGAAATCCTTTCCTAAAACATCTTTTTAGTTGTAAGGCTGAAATATCCCTTATAACGAAGGGTCTTGGAACTCCTTTCACAGTTCTTTGTTTTCCACTTCCATCAAGACATGTAAATGTCTTGTTATGAATATCTAGGATAGCATGATTCTTGTCCAACCAATCCATTCCAATTAGAATATCATAAGAACCAATGGTATGATATTTAGATCATTACTAGTATTCACGCCATTAAGACTTATGGAACAACTTCTAACCATGTCATGGATTCTTCTTTTGGTTCTAGTGGCTAACTGAACCAAACTTGATTTTCCAAGTTTACTTTTCTCCAAATGTAATCTATCCACTATCTTAGGATCAATGTAACAATGACTTGATACTGAATCAATCAAAATAGCAACATGTTGATTTATGATCTTACCTTCTACCTCGATCATATTAGACTGGTGCCCTGCTTGTCGATCATTTAAAGCTGCATATATTCTTCCCATATATTCAATTGTTGTAGATTCTTGGATGTTGTGCACAATCTTCACTCTGTCCTTTATGTGTGGGCAATCCTTGTACAAGTGATCTTCCTTGCATCCCCAACATTGGATTGGTGGTCTTCCCTTTTTTCCCAAGGAATCTTCTTTCTTGAAATCCCCCTTAGCATATTGATCTTTATGATTTATATTAGGCTCATTCCTATTGAAGGAAGGTTTGAATCCTTTCCTCCTTTGATTGGAATTTTCATTTTTCTTGTCCTTCCAATATGTTTGCAGAGATTATCTTCCCTAGCCTTGCTCATACATGTATTTAACCTTCCTGATGGCTTTAGTCAAGGTATTAGGCTCATCATACTTGATCTTTTCCTTATAAAAGGTTGGCAGTCCACTTAGAAATATATGTATTTCCACTTTCTCATCACCAATGAACCTGGAATACTTTAACAATCCCAAGAACTTCTTCTCGTACTCTGCCATAGTCATTCTTCCCAACCTGAGTTCAAATAACTCCTGCATTTTCTTGTCAGAGAAATTCTCTGAGAGGTACTCCGTCTGGAAGTACTTCTTGAACTGCTTCCAAGTGATCCTACTTTCATTAACATGTTCCACTTCCTTCAATTGGTCCCACCACATTGTAGATTTCCTGTGTAAATGGTAGGTGGCAATCCTAGCTTCCATATTTGATGAATAGTTATGCAACTGAAAATATCTCCTAAGCCCAAGCAACCATGCTTCAACATAATCTTCCCTTTCTCTTTCTCACTCAAAGGAATGTGGATTCATCTTCCTTATCTCTCCTTGAAAACTATATAACTCTTGTTTCCTTATTTGGTGTCTGACATGAGACACCTCTAGACTGCTTACGGGATCATCCAATGCATAAAAATTTATTTTTGGGTAATGAGGTGAGTGGTGTCCATGAGCTCTGCTAGCACTTATGGAATAACCAGCTCTTCCACGATCATCCCTTCTTTCATGTCACTTGCCTTCTTCTTCTTGTTGTCTTGAGTTTTATCCCTTCTTCATTTGTCTCTGCAACTGATTTAAGCTCTGCAACACTCGAGCATTTATCTGACTTAGCTCTCTCATCAGTCTCTCATTGTCTTCTTTGTAGCTCTGCACTTCCATATTCATGCTTCTTATCGTTTCTATTAACATTTCATATTCTCCTTTTCCCTTGCATCTATTGGACTATGTCTCTGCATTACCAACTCTGGTATTCTATCCTTCAACCTCATTATCATGACTGGAGGCTCCCTTGCCTTCTTCCATTTCCTCAATACACATCCTGAGCTGATGTGCTTAAGCCCCTTAATTCTGCAAAATGTGCAAGCGATCGTTTTAATAGAATTATGCATATGATAAACAAAATTTCCAAACCATGCTACAGCTCTCTTTATTTTTTTTGTTCATGGAGATTATATCCCCATTCTCTGAAAATAACAATGTCATGTTATCCTTGGCTGACACGGAATTTTATCCTGCACAGACGCTTCCTTCAAACCACCTTCCTAGGTGACCACGACTAGAAACCACGGCTAAATCCTTCCTTATCACTTTTATGTCTCGAAGACCACCAATTCGGTCCTTAGCCCTCATATGACCACGTCCATGACCCTGCTCTTAGCTGAAAAAGTGCTTGTCCAGAGCTTTGGGACTTCAAAACTTTCATCCAGGACCAGATCAACAGTCCTTGTCATCTTTCACAATCAATGATCGAGATCCACTTCACAACTTCGCGCTTCAAGAGTCCCAACTTTCCTTGCTTGACTTCTCCTGGAACGCTTTTACCCAGATTTCATGATCTGCCAACAGGTGTCCTCCCACAAATCAATGGTTGTGAATCACTTCATCTCTTCGGGCTTCAGCAGTTTCAAACTTTCCTCCTGCACATTCTCCCGGAATGATTTTACTCGAATTCGACGATCCTTCGACGTGTGACTTCTGGAATCAATGGTTGATTTGTAATCCAAACTTCAGGCCTTCAAGAGTTTTCGACCCAATGCAACTTGTCACATATTTCCCCACTAGAGTGCCTAGTCTCCAGACTGCATGATCTGTCGCCATGTGGTGAAATACTGGAAGCATACATGTGGCCCAATCGGGCAGGTGACATGTGTCACGTTCTAACTGACATTTCAATACTCCATATTCTAAAAACTTACTGACGCGTGGCACACATCCCATGTGTCCACATCATCCCAGGTGACATCCGCAACCCACATTACTTTGGGAATTCTGGGATCCACATCACCTCTAGGTGATGTCATCGTGCCCCATCACTTTAGCTCTTTGAGCTTCGGGACTTCGGGAGCTTCTATACTGGCACACTTCCAATTCTCTCGAACTCTAAATTCCTAAACTGGCCAATCTATCGCCATGTGTCCTTCTGGATCGGAGGACTAAGATTCACTTCAGGTCTACACCCAGAGTCCATGGATCTGCACCACGTTTCCTCCTTAATCTAACGGTTGAGGCTTACTTCGGCTCTTCGGTGGTTCGTCGCTCGAGAACTAGAAAGGCACATCACTATATGCCTTTTAATTTTCAGGGGCATGCATCGACGGTTTGGAGTAACCCTCTTTTCACCCCACAATTCTCCTAATGTCGACACGTAACCCCTTGGTGAAACCATGGTTTGGAGTGTGGGACTGCCTTGGGAAATTATTTGTCGTGCAACTTGGTTCCCTGCAATGCCTCTTGTCCGTTGATCTCTCTCTCCAATGGGATCTGACAGTTGGGACCTTAACCCTTTCTTCATTTTTATCAGATGACCCCTGTTCACCTATCCTCCAATCCAATGATCCCTAATCTCTCATGATCCTATAGTGGCGACCTCTCCCAAATTTGAAGGGGGACGATCACGATCCTTCGAACCCCTTACCACTGATCTCTGACGATCTAACTCCTGCGTAGATTCTGCAACACCATTCCTCCTAATATTTTCAACTTTGCGGTCAGAGTTCGATCTTGACCACGAGAATTTGACCAACAGACCCGGCCTAGTGTTTCGATCAGAAGCTCTAATACCAAACTGTAACATACCTAGCCACCTACAAGCCAAGGCATGTTACCTTCAAGCCCACCCTTGGACTTATTTCTCTTATCGATACCTTCTTTAATTAATAAGAACGCATAAGATACAATATTTAGTGGCATGCACAGCAATATCCAGCAAGCATGCATAATCTAATATTTAGTTAAACGATAATTAAAATACACAGCGGAAAATACATTCATATACATGTAAATGATACCATAACAGAGAGCACTTATCTTTATGAAATATGACACCAACTGGCTGCATACCAAGGATGTTCCACCCAACCATAGACACTATTGTTCCAAATATCAATAGCAGCATCACCTCCAAGCTAGGGCTATGAATCCACAAGGACGGTTCCAGAATGTACTTGGGTTCCCAAACCAATTATCTCTCAAGCTCTCATAGGTTTCCCAACACCCACAACAATTCAAGTACCCATATCTCTTGTACCCAACCTATACAACCCCAAGAGAATGGACCTCCACCCTTCTCTTCCATGCAATCCCTCAGGCGGTCCCTCTCCTTTATTTTGGGGCCTCCAACACAATTGGCCCGAGTCTCAAAGATGGAACTCTCGAGACTCACAGTTGTGAGAAAAATGGGGCACATGCCAACATATCTCAGACATGCAGGCCTCAAGTCATGGCTGGATCACACCAGCAACCACTACAGCCAACTATCTTGTGGCTAATTCTTCATCAATTCGGTTCCCTTTCCCAAGCCAATATGCATATGAGGATCGATCAATGAATGGGTAAGGTTGTGCATGAAAGTGCATGAAGGAAAAGAGTGAATTGTACAGGAAATCAACAAACAAGCCATTAGTCGAACCCCCCGATCAGACCAGAGGCAGGTTTAAGTAACTTTGTGGGAAATCAAGAACCTCCTAGCCTTCCTGAAGAATCTCACATAATCGATCCCCTCCCTTAGGCAAAAAGGTTAATTAACATAGGAATAACACTTAGCCCCTCAATCCCCCTCTCTTGTGGAATCATAGCCCCCTATAACTCTAGTCCTTGTCCGTCTAGCAGCCAACCATGTATTTATTATTAATAATTATAGAAAACATTACATATATTGGGCACACTGGCCTTTTAATAATTGTTTGGGCACCCTGGCCTCTCAGCATTGTAACAATACATTATTTTAAAATGGGGGTTCAAAACCTAGGGTGTTACATGAAATCCCTCACGGGAAGACGCTTTATGGTTGAGTTATCCTTGAAGTATGGTTGGATAACCCATGTTTAAATGTGGAATAATGATATTAATATCAGTGGATTTGTTAGTGGAGATATCCTAGATGGATAATGCTTGTCATACCATTTCCGATGGTATGTGGAATGTCACATAACTCCTTATGGTTAGAGATTTATAGCCTTACGAAGTTGGAGGACCCTCATATGCAGGCTTGAAGCTCCAAATGGTCAAAGAAGTCAAAGAGGTTGCAAAGAAGGAGGATTATTTAAATAATAAAGTGAGGTGACAAAATCAAGAAGGATTATTTAAATAAAAAAGTTAAGTGAAAAAATCAAAGAAAATTATTTAAATGATAAAGTGAAGTGACAAAGTCAAGGAGGATTATTTAAATAATAAAGTGAAGTGAAAAAATCAAAGAAGATTATAAAGAAAAGTGACAAAGTCAAGGAGGAATACTTAAATGATAAATAAAAGGATAACTTTCTAATTATGGAAAGTGGTTAACCCTAAAAATGAGGAAAATAGGTTAAGTGGCCTAGAAATGGGTTAAGTGACCTAGAAGATGCTTCTAAGGAAGCTACTTGGAAAGTATAAATAAGAGGCAAGGGTATCTTGTGAAAATGTATCTCTTGAGAATGTATTGAAGATATGTTCTGAGAGAGAGGAGATATGAAGGATCTCATGGACGCATCAAAGTTTTGGTGAGTCTAAGATCATGACGGCAAAAGTCTTGGAAGTTCAGAATCCCTAGTTTATGAGGTATACACGAGCTGCAGTGAGCCAGGTCGCGTACATACATGGGTTGAATGAGGCTAGGGTACGTATAGTGGATGAATTCATGAAGACTTGTGTGTGATCGGGTGCCAGACTCTTGAAGACTGAAGCGGGTTCCAGATCTTCATTCTATGGGCTCATATCTGCCATAGAAACTCTAGTATGGTTACATTGTTGTCTTGATGGATACTCTTGCTTGTTGTGTAGTGAATACTTAAGGAATTCTTGGTATGGTTGTTGTGATGTGGTTTGTGTTGTTTGATAGAGTCAGAAACACTCGTATGCTTTAGTACTAATATGATTTCCATAATATGTTTATGTCTTATACATGATTGAGTAGCATTCATATTGTATGGTTGAGGAGAATGAGTAAGTTGTTGGAGAGATTGGATGTGTTGTGATTGGTTTTTGGTCAGATTGGACAGTGACATATAGAAGAGAATATTATTTAAGGTTGCAGAGGATTTGAGTTGATCTTGAAGAGAAAAACCTAAGTAACTCAGATGTGATACACAGGTTGTAGTACATATTGGTCGTGTACATACGCAATATGTATTACTAGTAGGGCACATACATACACGTGTTGCACTACCGATAGGTCGCTGTTGGGACTCAGAAATGTCGTATTTTCATCCACCTTTCCCTTCACTATTCCTTACATTTCATCGCCCCATTAAACCTTCATCATACCATTTTCATAAATACATTTGGGTTTCACATCATTATTTTCCACTTTATTCATT
>ML792290.1:213939-228515 GCA_009831015.1 Picea engelmannii | reverse complement strand
GTATTTTCTGTAGTCAATGGAGGATTGAGGCTGATCTGTTGGGGTACATGGCTGGTACATATTTGAGTTTCATTGATATATCTTATGATGTATTAGTAGAATCATATGTGATGGATATCTTGGTACATGCATTTGGCATATGGATAAACTACATATTGGAACATGTAGTTGGTGAGTTGATGAGGTGATCATGTTGTACATCATTGATGAGTCATAAATTGATCTATATTTGATGCATGATCGATACACTCCTAGTACATTGGTAGAGGCACCTACTAGTAGTTTGATTGGCACATGTTTTATGGTGGATTCGGCATACATGGATGAGGATTTGTCTTGTTGTGGTATTGGTGCATGGTTGACATACTTGCTTAGTACAAGTAGTGACACATGTTGATGTACATGTTTGGTACACTCATAGATGATATATGTTTGGATGTTAGTACTTGGCTAAAAGTACACCATTGGTATTACTTGATTAGCACATACCTTGGTACATGATGTATTGGATGATATAAGACGCTTGATTGATTGAGATATATGATTGTGATACTTGGTTTATGGTGGATACATATCATGAGTGATATGACACATGATTGGCATATTGGTAGATGCACATGGTTGGCATGTTGGTAGAGGTATATGATTCATACACTCCATTGATGATATCTTATGGCATATTCTATGGTATTGATGTACATGGTTCATGTACATGGGTGTTGTGCATGGTTGGAACACAATTTGGTACATGATGTACTTGGTTGATGTTTTATCTATTTCATTGTTGACATATATTTTTCTTCATGATGTATGGTATGGCACGAGTTGATGCATGGGCAGGTCCAAGGATCATCATAGAAAGAGAGGTTGATCTATGATTTGATTGAATAGTAGCATATTGTTCATATTGCAGAGAATATAGGGGGAGACATACCCATAGGGGGAATCATTCTTCTTCCCATGATTCTAGGAGGAGATATTTATCAGATGCACACTTGGTAAAATAGCCCTATTCTTGAAGAAAGAGCACAGAGGCATAATTTCAGGGGGAGCATGAGCGATGTATATTCATAATTACATCAAAGTGAGATCCCTTGTTCAAAAGAGGAGAGATTATTCAACGGAATATCAAAGGCATTCAGACAGAGGGAGAAGCCCCAAGGAGAGTTCAAGCAGGGGGAGCATCCCCAAGGGGAGAATGACCATTTTCCATTGATGTCAAAGGGGGAGAGATATTCACATTGACGGGATTGATGACTATTGATGTAGAGAAATTCCTTGTCTACATGTTGACATCAATGATTGGTGTTGACATCAATGTTGGTATTGCCATCAATGCCAAAGGGGGAGATTGTTGGATCATGTTGTCATTGATGCCAAAGGTTTAATTAATTGATGTCAAGTGATTGATTGATGCCAAAGGATGATTGATTGATTTATGTCAAACGATTGATGTCAAGGAGTTGATCGATGCCTAAGGTTGATTGAATGATGTCAAATATATTGATGAAGTATGTATTGTCCTCGATGTGAATGGATTGATGTCAAGTGGAATCATAGTCATATGATGTTATTGATATGATGCATAGATGAAGATGGATCAATGAGTTTTCATTGATACTTGATGCATAGATGAAGATGGATCGATGTGGTTTCATTGGTATATGATGCATAGTTTGTTTGATATAAATATGACTCATTATTGTATTGTCATGGTTTATAAGGTGTACAAATGGATGAACTCCAAAGTAGTCCCCTTATGGTGAAATCCCTCATGGGAAGATGCTTTACGGTTGAGTTATCCTTGAAGTATGGATGGAGAACCCATGCTTAAATGTGGAATAATGAGATGAAGATCATTGAATTTCTCAGTGGAACTATCCTGGACGGATAGTGCTTGTCATACCATTTCCAGTGGTATGTTGAATGTCACATAACTCATCATGGTTAGAGATTTATAACCTTACGAAGTTGGAGGACCATCATATGTAGGCTTGAAGCCCCAAAAGGTCAAAGAAGTCAAAGAGGTTGCAAAGAAGGAGGATTATTTAAATAATAACATGAGGTGAAAAAATTAAGAAGGATTATTTAAATAATAAAGTTAAGTGGCAAAATCAAAGTATCTTATTTAAATGATAAAGTGAAGTGACAAAGTCAAGGAGGATTATTTAAATAATAAAGTGAAGTGAAAAAATCAAAGAAGATTATAAAGAAAAGTGACAAAATCAAGCAGGAATATTTAAATGATAAAGAAATGGAAAATTTTCGAAGTATGGAAAGTGGTTAGCCCTAAAAATGAGGAAAATAGGTTAAGTGACCTAGAAATAGGTTAAGTGGCCTAGAAATGGGTTAAGTGACCTAGAAGTGGGTTAAGTGACCTAGAAGATGTTTCTAAGGAAGCTACTTGGAAAGTATAAATAAGAGGCAAGGGTATCTTGTGAAAATGTATCCCTTGAGCATGTATTGAAGATCTATTCTAAGAGACAGGAGATCTGGAGGATCTCATAGATGCATCAAAGTTTCGGTAATTCTGAGATCATGATGACAAAAGTCTTGGAAGTTCAGAAACCCTAGTTTCTGACGTATACGCGGGCTGCAGTGAGCCAGGTTGCATACATATGCATGTTGAATGAGGCCAGGGCACATACAGTGGATGAAGTCATGAAGACTTATGTGTGAGATAGTGCCAAACTCTTGAAGACTGAAGTAGGTTCCATATCTACATTCTATGGGCGCAGATCTGCCATAGAAACTCTGGTATGGTTACATTGTTGTCTTGATGGATACTCTTGCTTGTTGTGTAGTGAATTCTTAAGGAATTCTTGGTATGGTTGTTGTGATGTGGTTTGTGTTGGTTGATAGAGTGAGATACACTCTTATGATTCAGTACTGATATGATTTCCATAATATGTTGATTTCTTATACATGATTGAGTAGCATTCATATTGTATGGTTGAGGAGCATGAGTAATTTTTTGGAGAGCTTGGATGTGTTGTGACTGGTTATGGGTCAGATTGGGCAGTCAAAGACAAAAGAGAATATGATTGAAGGTTGCATAGGAGTTGAGTTCATCTTGAAGAGAAAACGCTAAGTAACTCAGATGTGATACGCAGGATGTAGTACAGACTGGCTGCGTACATACACGTGTTGCGTACCTCTGACAAATTGATATATGTTGAGGATTGTTTCCTCATCTCAGATGGTGTTGAAAGTGTAAGTTGAGTCTTGCATTATAGAGTTGGTTCTCTTGTAGAGTTGTACTCTATTCATTTGTTGTTGATAACCCAAGGATTGTAGTCCATAATAAAAAGAAAATTGTGCATACATCTTGTGTTCCTTGTGTTCCTTGTGGTGATGATTTTTTCATATATGTTCACATTCAACTGATTATAAATGAAAACAATAAGTAATGAGTAAATGGTGATTGCTAACTTATGAGTTTTGTGAAGAGGAAGTTTTGGGAAAAATATCCCTACACTATTCACCCCCCACTCTCATTGTAGTCGATGTGTCCAACACTTTTGTTGGTCCAGTACTGCAACTATCAACTGTTATATTATGGTACTCTTCTTGATTCGATACTAGCTCTGTGATGATTCGGTACCAACTCTGCGGTGATCCAGTACCAACTCTACGGTGATCCTGTACCAACCCTATGCCAATCCAGTACCAAGACCTATTACTGTGCTAGTCTGGTACTAAACCCGCTTCTACAGGATTAAAGTTTTGAACGAGTACACTGGCGATGGATCCAAGAAATTGGTTGGATGGAATCATCCTTGGTTAGTTTAAAATACCTTTATATACTTCATCACTCATGCACTTCGTGTCATGAGGATGAAGTCCATTCCTTGAGATACGCTATGTTCACCAATTGTAATATTTTGTAAACATTTGATAATTATCTTCAGACTTTGATTGTAACGATTGACCTTTTTTAAAAGGGATGTTGTATAGATGATAGATAGTGGGAATGATATACACTATTATTCCGGGAAATTGAATGTTGAATTATTGATTCACTCGTTTAATTGAAAGAATACGAATGCTAGTCTTTTCAATGCATGGTTGTGAGTAAAGTATCTATTATGTAATTTCTTTAGAGCTACCTTGTTTGTTTGGCAAGGGCCCACCATCCCAACCAAGTAAAGTCTCCCTGTATATGTTTATGTGTGGATATAATGTAATTGTGTGAGTGTGCAAATAAACTATTTGTGTACTACAAATGATTATGAGTGCATGAACTTTCCTAAGTACAATGTAGATCTCTAAATAAATACCTGTTGATTCTGGATCAGTGTGAATGATTCTATTAGTAGATGATTCTATTATATTAGTAGATGATTTTGGATCATTGTAAATGATAGTAGAGGATTCTATTTATGTTTCTGCAGGGTGATATTTAGTCAACAAAAGTTAGGTATATGTTTAGGATTGTTAGATAGGCAATTGTTATTTTTCTGAATATCGAAGTCTTAATAATTGTGTTGTCCTCAGTAGGTACAAGAACAATTAGACTCCATATCTCACCCTTCATGCATTAGTAATGAAGTCTTTCAATCATATTTATTGTCCCCCTGTATTGAGGAAGGAAGTTTTGATTGGAATTGATTAGGTCATGATCGGTTTCTTTCCAAGAGTAAATAGAGTGAATTGTTGATTGTTATGTTAATTCAATTACTACAGGAAGCAGGGTCTTAGTTCATCTCTTTATTTCATGAGCCTATAATGAAAAGACTTTCTATATGAGAAAGAACCTTTTGAAATGAGTGGTTGCTTGATATTTGTACTATGAGCTTTATCTTCTAGATTGAAGTTGTGTGAAGAGTAGTGTTCAGGCATTTCAAAAACTGAGTATTTTGTTACTAATTGTTTCTTGATCTGAGATATATACAACAAACATATATAGTTTACCTATTTTCGGCACATATAGTGTAACAACTCTTTTGATTACGAATCCTGGATTGATATATAAATGAGTGCAATATACTAGACATATGTGTACACCAATAATAAGGAATAGACAATCAATATGTCAGGTTTCCTACAACCATAATCTATACCAATTCAATGTTGGGAAGAAGTTTCAATGGATTTTATTACAGGTTTACCCAAATATGAAGGAAATACTATCATCATGGTAATAGTGTATCAACTGAAAAAGTATGCCCATTTTTTCTATCTTTTTCATCCTTTCAAAGAAAGTACAATATATGCATCTTTCTTGGAAATAATTCAAAATCTACATGGAGCCCCCAAGATTATTGTAAGTTACAGAGATCCAATTTTCACTAGAAATTTTTGGACTAAATTATTTTCTTGATTGGGTACTCAAATGGCTCAAAGCTCATTTCTCCACCCTCAATCCGATGGAAAAACTAAGATTATGATGAATTTCTAGAAGGATATAGTTGTTTCTTTGCATCTGATAAAAAAACACAATGGGTCAAGTGATTTCCCTTGGTGGAATGGTGGTGCAACACATCCTTCCATACTTCATAAAAAATGTCCCCATTTATGGCATATTATGGATGTCATCCTACATCCATTACATCACCCTTGAAATGGAGTACAAAGGTTCAAGCAGTGGAGAACCACATAGGGAACCAATAATAGGTTCTCAAACTATTGAAGGACAACTTGGTTATGGCACAAAATAGGATGAAACAACAAGAAGATCAACATTGCAATGAAATGGACTTTGAAGTGGGGGATTGGGTATTCCTGAGGCTAAGAACATATAAACAAATGTCCCTCAAGAAAAAAAACAAGGAAAATAAATTAGAATCCAAATATTATGGTCTCTATAAGTTTTTGCAAAGGATTGTAACTATGGATTACAAATTGGAGTTTCCTCCATATTCACGTGTACATCCAATATTTCATGTTTCTTTCTTAAATAAGGTAATAGGAAATGAGATCCTAGTCCAAACTATTTTACCAGAGATTAATGAAGAAGGGAAAATCATACTAGAACCAGAAACAATCCTTGAAACAAGGATTAAGCAGTTGAAAAATCAAGCAATTACATAGTACCTCGTCAAATGGAAGAACCTACTAGTGGAAGAGGCAACATGGGAAGATGATTCCTTCATGAAAAAAAACCCATGGTTAGTCAAGTGTTGAGGAAAACACTTGTTTTAAGGGGAGAGGCATGTTAATACCTAGAAAAAGACCCATGTTATGTGTAAAATCCCTTATTAAATCCCTAGATATTGAATTATTACATTTATAATGTTATAATTGTATGTCGTCTACAACCCTTCATTGTATCCCTTCATTGTACCCTTTCATTATAATTATACCCTTTGTCTACTATATATATACCAAGGAGACCTAGTCTTAGGATCATCTTATCTCATCATGTATTGTATTCATAATTGGATATATTTTAAAAGGAGTTTTCCCCCTCAAAGTAGATTGTATTCATTGACTTTTTATCATTTTTAAGGTGTTGGATCATAATAGAGACAATGCATTTTTTCACCCATTGATAAATTTTTGAAAACCTTGGGTTGGCAACTTATGAATATAATTATCATGTATACCTTTCCAAAACACACTTATAGGAGCTTATGACACTCAATTATACTACTTATTTTGGTTTTTATGACCCTACCACAAATTCACCATGTGTCCCTGAATGACTTCAGGAAGCAAGTCACAAATTTCCATAAAACAAAAACTAGGACTTATATCGATGACATCATATTACATCTAGAGGTGCCCCTCTCTCATGATTCTATGACCCATAGCTTGTTTTATTCAATGATTATGCACCTAGATTTTTTCTTGATAAGAGACAATACGATTTTTTTCACTTAGTGGTCAATTTGTAAAAAATCTAGATTGGAAATTTGTTAATAGAGTGATCATTTTGTCCTTTTCCAAACATGTTGATATGATATTATGGCACTCAATTTTTGTACTCAATTTTTTTTTTACCCACAACAAATTTGACACGTGTCCCTAAATGGCTTCTGGAAGCGAGTTGCAACTCACCATAAACCAAACGTTTGGTATCAAATTAATAAATAATTGATTCCATTGGACTTGTAACGCCAGATCACAATTAGGTGTACACCTATCCAATGAGACTATGGCCTAGATCTTGTTTATTTGATTATTTTCAAAACTAGGGTTTTGCTCAATAAGAGATAATGTGATTTTTGCACCTAGTGGTTAATTTTTGAAAATTATAGATCAGAGGATTTTAGATAGAATTCTAACATATAAATTACCCAAAAAAACTTGTAGGATATTATGACACTAAGTTCTACTTCTTGGTTTATTTTTTATAACCCTAGCACAATTTTTCTATGTGTCCTTGAATGGATTCCAAATGCAAGTTGCATCTTGACTTTAAAAAATGGGACTTATATTGATGAACTATTGATTCTATTCAAATCATCACATTGGATTGTAGCTATGGGTTCCCCTCTCCCATGAATCCATTTCCCAAATATTGTTTTATTTGACAATTTATGGAACAAGGGTTTTTCTTAATAAGAAACAATTTGATGTTTGCACTCATGGGTCAGTTCTTGAAAACTTAAGGATCGAGAGACTATGGATACCATGTTCATGTTATCCTTACCTAAATACACTTGTATGATATTATGATAATCAATTATTTTTATTGGTTTGGTTTTTATGCCCACGACACAAATTCCCATGTGTCCCTAAATGGCTTCTAGAAGTGAGTTACAACTAGTCATAA
The DNA here is from genome assembly GCA_009831015.1 of Picea engelmannii. Classification (NCBI taxonomy): domain Eukaryota; kingdom Viridiplantae; phylum Streptophyta; class Pinopsida; order Pinales; family Pinaceae; genus Picea; species Picea engelmannii. The sequence continues at coordinate 220,795 of ML792290.1, read as the reverse complement.
AATGATAACCATGACTCAGATCGATAAAACATTTCTTAAATTGGACTCATGACATTATATTATAACTAGGGATGACCCTATCCCATTATTCCATTTCCCAAATCTTTTTTAATTCATCTATTTCTAAAACTAGGATTTTTCTCAATATGAAACAATGCAATTTTTGCACCCAGAGGTCAATTTGTGAAAAATTTAGAATAGGAGCTTGTGTATAGCATGCTCGTATCATCCTTTTCCAAATACACTTGTATGATATTATGACACTCAATTAAATTTCTTGGTTTTTTTTTTATTCCCTCGACACAAATTCATCATGTGTCCCTAAATGGATTTTGAAAGAAAGTTTCAACTCAGCATAAAACAAAGCCCAAGACTTGGATCAATGAACCATTGATTCCATTGGTATTGTGACATTATATTATAGCTAAAGGAAACCATATCCCTTAATTCCATTTTCCAGATCTTGTTCCTTAACTAGGGTTTTTCTTAATAAGAAACAATGCAATTTTTTAACTTAGGGGTCTATTTTTTAAAAATTTGGACTAGTAGATTGTAGACAAAATTCTCACATCGTCCTTTCCCAAATATGCTTGCAGGATCTTATGACACTCGATTTTTTTTCTTGGTTTTATTTTTATTCCACTAGCACAAATTGGCCATGTGTCCTTAAATGTATTTACTAAATGAGTTGCAACTCACCATAAAATTATAACTAAGAAAAAAATATAAATAATTAGTTACATTGGACTCATGATATCATATTATAGCTAGGAGTACCTCTCTCCCATGATCCCATGTCATAAACACTGTATAATTCATCAATTTTTGAAACTAAGGTCTTACTCAATATGAGACAATGGAATTTTTACACTTAGGAATCATTTTTTGAAAAATTTGGAATGCGAGCTTGTGGATAACATGCTCACATCATCCTTTCCCAAATACACTTCTAGGATCTTGTGACACTAAATTATGTTTCCCAATTTCATTTTATTCTCTTGAAAAAAAATTATATATGCCCCTGAAAGGATTTAGGAAGCAAGTTGAAACTTGCAATAAAATGATAAATAAGACTCAGATTGACAAAACATCGATTCCATTGGACTCGTGACATCTTATTATAGCTAGGGGTGCCCTTATCCCATGATTCCATGGCCCAAAGCTTGTTTAATTCTACTATTTCTTAAATTAGGTTTTTACTCAATATGAGATAATTCAATTTTTTCACTCAAGGGTCAATTTTTGAATTCTCTAGAATGAGATCTTTTGGATAACATGATCATTTCATCCTTAAACAAATATTGTTGTAGGATTTTATGGCACTTAATTATGTTGTTATGTTTGGTTTTAATGCCCTTGACACAAATTTTCCATGTGTCCCTTAATGGCTTCTGGAAGCTAGCTACAAATCACAAAAAAACAAAAAAAATGGGACTCAAATCGATGAGCCATTGATTTGATTAGACTCATGAAATTGGATTAAAAATATGGGCACCACTCTCCCATGATTGTATGGCCCTGAGCTTGTTTTATTCGATGATTTATGTAACTAGGGTTTTGCTCAATAAGAGATGATGCAATGTTTTCACTTAGTAATTATTTTTTGAAAACTCTAGATCGGGAGGTTTTTGATAACATTCTCATTACAACCTTACCAAAATATGCATTTACAAGCTTATAAAACTCAATTATATTGCTTGTTTTGATTTCGATTCCCTGGCACAAATTCACCATGTGTATTTAAATGGATTCAAGAAGCAAGTTGCAATTCATTGTAACATGATAATTGGGACTTATATCAATGAACAATTGATTTTGTTGGATCAATGACATATTTACAGCTAGGGGTACCCCTCTCCCATGAGTCCATGGCTCAAATCTTGTTTAATTTGTCAATTTTTGAAAATAGTTTTTTGCTTAATATGAAACAATGCAATTTTTAATTAAAAAAATGGAACTAGAGTTTTCCCCAATAAGAGAAAATGTAATTTTTCCATCAAAGGGTCAAAATTGGAAAACTCTTCCTTGAAAGAATGTGCAATAAATGCTCATTTAGAATAAAGAGAGGTATTGGTTGACACTTAACTTTTTGAGACGACTTGTAGACCCAAATTGGAAAACCAACCATGTAAAAGAAAGAAGTGAGAAGCCAAAAAAAAAATTGGGTAACCAAACCATAAGGGATGGCTTCGTAAAAACACAACAAAATAGTTGTTGGATTACTAAGAGGGGGGGTGAATCAGTAATAGAGCAATAGATCCTTTTTAAACACAAAATGAAAGTGTTGTATCAATGTAGCATTATCATCCAATAGTTGCAGATTAAATAAACAATAAACAAATGAGCAATCATACACATACACAATACACCAATGATTTTATGTGGAAACCCAAAGAGGGAGAAAACCACAGAATGATTTGTCTTATATGTATTTAAGAATTACATTCATTGGAAGCACCAACTTCCTTTATTTTCCAACTTCAACTGGAAGGAGGCTCCAACCCCCTATTTTCTCAGGCTACAACCTGAAGGAAGCTTCAACTCCCCAATTCTTTGGCTACAACCAAAAGGAGGCTACAACCCCATATGTTCTCCATCTACAACCGGAAGGTGGATACAACCACATGTCCTTGCCCCATCCAACTTCCCTGACGTAGAAGTAGAATGATGGAACCATTGTCACACTATCATTGTGAGATATACCAATGTAACAACCTACACCCAATCAACGAGTGCATCAAACATGCACCAAATGTGTACCAATCATGAATCAAATACACATAAACTATGACTCATCAAGATGTACCAACATCATCAACTATACACCTCATGTATGTGCCAACTCATCAACTATCTGTCTCAACCATGTACCCAACATGTACCTCAACCAAAATCCCTCATCAATTTCATCACCCAAATCTGATTTTTAACTTTGTAATAGACCTAGTGTATATGATCACATACCTGCAAACCTTCCTTAACTTTAACAACAAGAGACTAGCATTTTCATCAAACTTTACTTTAGTCTCACATGACTAATTTTGGATTAGTCAACAACCTTAACTTGAAATAATAATAAATATGTACCTGTAATGAATGAATATCTCAAAATAGTACACAATGTTCTTCAATGTATTTTATGCAATTCCTCTAGGTTTCACTACTTGGAACCTCTCATAAAAGGAGTTATAGCAAAAATGGCATACATTGTTGAATTGTGGCTTATTCTAGAGATCGAACTTGTAGAGCATGCCCCACACAGAATATGTGTTGTATGGATCTGAAAATGGTACATAGAATACTATAGAATATACTCTAACCAATACATTTGGTCTTACTGAATTTGGATTTGTTATGAATAAGTTATGACGTTTGTACTTGAAACACTTGTTTTAGACTAGTTTGAGGACTGGCCACAAACCCTATTTTCCACGGAGTGTAACTCAAAAAATAAAACGACCCAAAAGATAATAAAAAAATTATCACATATACTTGGATACGTTTCCTCAATGGAATCCTTATTTCGTGATATGAATCATTCTAGAAAAAAAGTTATTGTTAAAATGGTGAGATGACCTGTAAATAACATACCTTAGAAAGCATCATCAAAAGAATTTATCCTCCCTTGAATTTCGGCCTTTTTTACTTCACCTTCCCTCTGAAATTCACCTTAGATATCCTTTGGTTACCTCAGTCACTTTTATATATTCAATATGCTCAAGTATGATTAAAAATGAGAGACCCTTGCCTCTTATTTATATTTTCATGTAGCTTCCTCAAGGGGTTACCTTCTAACCATCTTAACCCACTTTCCTTATTTTAAGGCTAACCCACTTCTAACCACTTGTCCACTTAGTAATTTCTCCATTAAATTTATTATTTAAATAATTTCTTTTGTATCCACTTTGAATTATAGTACACTCATCACTTCACTTTATTATTTAAATTACCTTATATCCATCTTAACCCACTTTCCTTATTTTAGGTCTAACCCACTTCTAACCACTTGTCCACTTAGTAATTTCTCCATTAAATTTATTTTGTATCCACTTTGAATTATATTACACTCATCACTTCACTTTATTATTTAAATAATTTCTTATTTGCAACCACTTTGACTACTTTGACCTTTTGGGGCTTCTAGATGACTCATGATGGTTCTCCAACTTCACATGGCCATAACTCTTTAACCATGAGGAGTTATATGATGTTCCACATACCACTGGAAATGGCATGACATGTGTTATCCATATAGAATATCATTACCTAAAATATATATCAAAACTCACATCATTATCCATCAAACAAACTTGGGTCCATTACCCAAACCTTTGTGCAACCAGAATTTGCTACCGGACTTTCTTCAAGGGTTGACATCAATGAAAACCAACCCAATTAATCAACAGTAGTAAAAAAGGATAGCTTCTAGTCACCACTTAAATTTGTATATATGTATTCCAAGAACAAATTTACAAGCCCACATTTGAACAAGGAAGAAGTGAGGAGGCCAAATAAATTTTGGGTTTCCCTCTTCCTTGAAGCAAGTGGTGGAGAATAACAAATTTCCATCCTCACAACTACCAAAAAAATGGGGTTTCCAAGACCTTTTTTAGACAACTTGGAAGACCAAACTAGCAAGCATGCATGTGTTAGAATATAAGTGGATGTCCTTGTTTTACCATTGACAATACCCTTGTCACCCAACCATAGGCCAAAGCCACCCTCTAAGCACCTTAACCTTGACAGAGAATCACTTCAGAAGCAAACCATAGGCTAGATATCTAATCAAAGGGTAGCACACCTTTCCCTAAGGATAGTGCATCAACAAGAGCTGATCAGATAGTCCAAACCCTAGCCAAGAGATAGTCCAAGTGTAACTTCTAGCAGCAGTTGCTACAATGGCAGCTCTCCTCCAAACCTGCGTAGAAACTGGGCAACTGCAGTGCGCACAAGTGTTGCTCTGCCATTTTGAGACTACTTTTCAAAATGAGAACTGGCCTCCAGTATTTATACTAATTCTGGCTAATTGTCTGGGTCAACTTCTCATTATGGGTATCTATCTGTTCAGTATATATTATTATTTTTGGCCGAATTCTTCTCTTGGAGGCTAATAACCTAATACAAATTATCTTCTTGAGCCGACAAGTCTTCTAGGGTTATTAGCCAACTCATTAGGGTTTCCTCTTGCTTCTCGGTGTATTCTATTCTCGTCAAGTTTACACATGGAGGTAAATACCTCTTGTGGCTACCATAATATCAACACTCCCTCCTAGCTAGGGAGGTATTACAAGTAATGGTCTTGAGCACAAAAACATACCATTCACCTGGTAGCATCAACATAGTTGTATAGACTAGATCATAACTAGATCATGAGCACCATCATCATCATCAGTGTCATCATCTGCATCATCTCTTGAAACCATACTCTATCTGAGTAATCAGACATGATGCTCACTCCACAGAGTGATACAAGAACCATTCTTCTAATCTAGAAGAGTAAATGCCCTGACCCATTTTCCATCTGGGAAATATTTGTCCTTTGATTATCCATCTAACTGATAATCATTTCCAATATTGTTGATAGTCTTCAAGGAAATAGAAACAAAATAGAACACAACTATGTCTATCCATAGTAGTACATAACTACAATCCAGTGTTACACTACCACACCAAGTAACACACAAGTACTTGATCAGCAACGAAAAGTGGAACACATCCACCACAGTAGTATACATCTATTGTCATACAGTCTTCATAACAATCATCTAATATCAACCTGCACAGAAACAATGTTATGATATAAACTGAATCATCTAGGCCAATCTTTCACTCACATCTATGAGATCTGAAAGAATATCTTCCCTCAAAAAGGTAAAACATCAATGATGAGTTGTCTGGACTATTCTTCTCAAGCAAGGAAGAATAATTGTCCTAATTTATGAACCTGGACCATTCCCCACCCTGGGCCATTCTTCTTACACTAATCAAAGTGCACCCTGGAGAGAATGTATAAACCCTAAGGAATGCTTGTCCATGATTGTTGAGCCTGGACCATTCCCCACCCTAGGCCATTCCTCCTACACTAATCAAAGTGCACCTTGGAGAGTGTTGGATTACTGAGAGAGGGGGTGAATCAGTAATAGCGTAATTATAATCCCTTTTCTTCAATTGTTATATCAATGTAGAATTATTATCCAATAATGAGCAGTAAGAAATAAACAATCACATACATACACAGTACACCAGTGTTTTACGTGGAAACCCAAATCAGGAGAAAACCACATAATGTTTTTTCTTATATGTCTTGAAGAATTACATTCATTGGAAGCACCAACTTCCTTTGTTTTCCAGCTGCAGCTAGAAGGAGGCTCCAACCCCCTAGTTTCTCAAGCTACAACCTGAGGGAAGCTCCAACTCCCCAATTCTCTGGCTACAACCAGAAGGAGGCTACAACCCCCTATGTTCTCCAGCTACAACCAGAAGGTGGCCACAACCACCTGTCCTTGCCCCATCCTACCACCTTGAAGTAGAAGTAGAATGATGTAACCATTGTCAACCTATCACTATGAGATATACCATTGTAAACCTGTACCAATAAATCTGAACCATGCATCAACCATGCATTAACATGTACCTCAACCTGTAATTAACTTGTACCATAAACAAGTGCATCAACCATGCACCAACCTGTACCAAACAACCTATAATCAACATGTACCATAAACAAGTGCATCCAACCATGTACCAAGTATGTACCAATCATGTATCAACTACTCATCAACCAACATCATCAACTATACACCTCATGTATGTGCCAACTCATCAACTACTTGTCTCAACCATGTACTCAACATGT
>ML792290.1:169098-185489 GCA_009831015.1 Picea engelmannii | reverse complement strand
GATGTCTATGACTTTTGAAATTCTCGTCTATTGTAGAAAAGGCCTCTAGAGCCTCATTGTAATCATCTTCTCACGGATGCGAGTAGCAGCCACATCTCTTCTCAGAGATAAGCTACCAGCGCCCTAGCTAGTTTATTTCCATTATGTCTGTAAGCATTTTTCAGTCATTTGTTATTAATGAAATGAAGTCTTATTTCCGCTGCATCTCTGCGTTTATGTGCATTTCTGTAGTTCATTGTGTTCCTACATAAATCTGGATCAGCCGACTTCTTTCTGTCTTTGCTTCTTCTAAGTCTCTTCATGATTGATTATGATTTCGGCTTATCTTGTAATAGCTTCCACATGATTTGTATGATCTAACTTGTATAATGATAGCAATCCTTATTTTTTTGTTTTTCCATAGGTATGGTTCTTCTTGGAACGCATTATCTTCCAAGAGATAGATATACAAGATATGTATAGAGATGATGCAAACAAGATATGTACAAGAACTAAGAAGAGTATTGTTACCTTCAAAAGAAGAAGTATCTTTCATCCTGATTAGTCTTCTTTGTAGATTCTTTTTCTTTGGAAAATGATGCTTTGTGTTTCTCTTTCCTTTTTCTTCAACTCGGGACAATGATTCTTGTAGTGACCATACCTTTGGCAGTTGAAGCATTGTATTTCTGAAATATCTTTCTCTTGATTTGTCTTCCTCCTTGAACCAAACTTCCTTTTGTTCCTGAAATTCTTGAATCTTGTTGTGAAGGCTTGATCATCGTACTTCTTTTGGGGTTTCTCTTTTGCACTGATCCTTGATTCTTCTTGAGCACAGCAAGTCCAAAGTTCTTCAAATGTCGGATACTCCTTCCTTGTGTTCATGCTTGCGGAAAATGAATCCCACGTCTTGGGAAGACCATTGAGTACTATGTTTACCAATTCCTTCTCTGAAATGATCTCTTCAATATCTTGTAGTTGATCTCTTAACTGAGAGATTCTCACAAAGTATGATGTTATTATGTCATCATCATTTATCTTCATGTCACGGAGCTCATTCTTCAGACTCATTATTTGTCCAATGTTTCTGACTGAGAAGAGGTTTGTTAGGGCATTGTACATCTTCTTTGATGAGTCAAGATGGGAGATGTAGGGTATCAAGTGTTATTTTATAGAGTCCACTATGATACTCATGGAATTTATGTCACTGTCTTTGAACTTCTCCATAACTGCAATGTTATGTGGTTCCTTCTCTTTTCCTTCTTCAAACTCTGGTTCCACGATCTTTCCTTTCACAATATCCAGCACTTTAATCTTCGCAAGGATGAGGTCAATCCTTGTATTCCATGCTCTAAAGTTAGAGGCTCCATCTAACTTGTTCTCTGACTTCATAGAATAAGTCATGGCTACTTTGACTTGGTCAAACCCTAGTTTTGACCAAAAAATCAAACTTGACGTCTTGGTTTGCTGAGAGTACCAAGAGATGTGCTAGGCTAAGGCACATTGATCTATCTGGAGATTAGGTCAATCCCTTCACTTAATATGCCTCAACAAGAGGATTAGGGTTTCTACAACTGCACCATCTAGTAACTCTAGCGACAATGTTATTGTGACTGCTCCTACTAGCTAAAACCCTAGTGGTAGTTCTTCAACGAGCTTAATTTCCTCACAACTATGTTTCCTTCCAGTGGTTATATTGAATGAAGGAGGTGTGGGCCCATAACCTGTTAGAATATAAGTGGATGTGCTTGTTTTACCATTGACAATACCCTTGTCACCCAACCATAGACCGAAGCCACCCTCCGAGCACCTTAACCTTGATAGAGAATCACTCTGGAAGAAAAACCTAGGCTATATATCCAATCAAAGGGTAGCTCACCTTTCCCCAAGGATAGTGCATCAACAAGAGATTATCAGATAGTCCAAACCCTAGCCAAGAGATAGTCCAAGCGTAACTTCTAGCTGCAGCAGCTACAATGGCAGCTCTCCTCCAAACCTGCGCAGAAACTGGGCAACTGCAGTGTGCACAAGTGCTTCTCTGCAATTCTGAGACTGCTTGCCAGATTGAGAACTGGCCTCCTGTATTTATACCAATTCTGGCTAACTGCCTGGGCCGACTTCTCATTATGGGTATCTGTTTGTTCAGTATATATTATTATTTATGGTCAACTTCTTCTCTTGGAGGCTAATAACCTAATATAAATTATCTTCTTGAGCCGACAAGTCTTCTATGGTTATTATCCAACTCATTAGGGTTTCTTCTTGCTTCCCAAAGTATTCTATCCTCGTCAGGTTTACACGTGGAGGTAAATACCTTCCGCGGCTACCATAATATCAACAGCATGTGCATGAGGAAGAAGTGAGGAGGTCAAACAAATTTAGAGCTTCCCTCTTCCTTGAGGTAAGTGGCATGGAATAAATGAGATTTCATCCTCACAACTACCAAAACTATGAGGTTGCCAAGAAAAGAAAGAAGGCTAGAAGACCAAACACAAGCCAAATTTACAAGGAAAATTTTAGGGGCTAAATTTCTCCCATGGGATAAACTTCCATGTTTTTTTCTAAAAATCATTTCACCAATTTCCATTTTATTTTCCCAATTATGGCATAAAATTATTTTACTCTCAAAATTGCTAAATTTGTCTAGAAACTATATAAAATACTTAGAAATTTTAATATTTTTACAAAATATCGCCAAACATTTTATGGTTTTCATTTTAAGAATTAATAAGATTCACCAAGGTTTCTACACTTTAAGTATGGATCCTTAAATTTTTCCCTAAGCCAAAGACCATGTTGAGTGAGAAGAGGAATATGAAGAAGAACAATAATATCGAATCACAAGCGTGTGTTTGGTAAAATGACAACAAAATGATCTGTAAAATGTCGTGGATATTCCACTAGAACAATTCATCACAACATATCTAATAAATAAAACTGAAATCTACATTATGAAGGTTAAATTCCTTTAGATTCCAGAATAATTAGTTACAAATTTTCTGCTTATTCATGAAATAGATCAAATGCAGAAAATAGAGAACAAAAAAGTACAATCACACACCATCCACAAGATAACACAAATATTTTCTCTGGGAAACCCTTACGAGAGAAAAAACCCAACTAGAAGGTGAGACTACTATGCTCTCTTTTCACTGGTATGGAAATAATGAAAGTACAAAGGAGAAGGGACTCTCTATGGAGTTACTTGAGACCCGTGGCTTGTTAGACTGCTATGGAACATTAACCCCCTCTATTATGATCTCTAATTTCCCACTCCCAATTTCTTTGCTCTCCTATGCAACAAAATACAATAACACATAATGGAACCCCTTCTCCTCCTAGTGTCCTGGTATTTAATGTAGCTTGATAGTCATCTAGGGGTAGGTTTTTGACTTCCTCAACCCTCAATTGTGGCAGGGTTTTGAACCTTCTATATTATTCTTGAAATAAATCATGTGGCTAGCCCCATATGAATGAGTAATGGGGGATGGTGTGGCATCCTCTCATACCATGGTGGTCCACATCATAGGTCAACTTACGGGAGACATAAATTTTGCATACAAACTCTGATTGATGCACGGTATGCATTGTTGGAAAGGTATTGGAGTGTAGAAGCCCTTTAAGGGGTGTGCACGAGTTGTGGACACAATAACCCCCAAAAATTCCATTTAATGCCTCAAAATGGCTCTGAAAGGTTCTGAACTCCAATTTTCCAAATTGGGACCTGCCACTAAAATGATCTTGCAAGTTGATTCCTCCAATTTTTCCACTCTAAAAGTGTCTATATAGATGAAAAATAATATAATTATCCAATTTGAATCACAAAATTGTCAAATAAGGATGCATCTTGTTCGTTGTTACCCCAGAAAGTGTAGGGTAATTTTGAGAAGCTATTTTTAGCAGAAGAATGCACTAGTGGAGAAATGTTTGAGGGTTAATATAGTTCACTATCAATTGTATATTTTTTTATGAAATATCTCCAAAAATAATATTTGAAAATCCAAAAATAATGGAGAAGGGTTTGCTTTCATGCACCTCTCACAATCAACATCTCCAACATTACCATTGATGTGTTACCAAGTGATATGGTAGCTATCTAAAATCCAACCATAAGCCTACAAATGATCCAAAGCCAATTTTTTAGTGTTCTTGACAAATAGCTTTTTTACCACAACATTATTCACATGAAATGATGCTTCCATCTACAAAGAAGTGGATGACACAAAACATTGTTGTTGTCTAACCAACATGCTAGACTTGAAAACCCACTATGATGAAAATTCGGTGAAATATCGAGAACCAAGCCCTCTCAAGGAGCCACAACAATATCTAAAACTCCAAGTAGAATGGAGAAGGTATCACTTATGTGTTATTGAGTTTGTATGCAAAATTTATGCCTACCCACATTACCACTTATGTGTTATTGAGTGGAGACAGTGGAAAATTGAAAGTTGACAACCCTGCAAATGACCCACAACCAATTTTCGAGTAGAGCTTAGTAAACAAATTATTGACCCCGCCACTATTTGCATGAATTGACACTTCCATATCTAAATAAGCAGATGAAATAGTAAATTGTAGTCATTGAACCAACATGTGAGACTCAACAATGGAATCTCCCCACAAAACATTGAGGGGAAATCCCTCTCAAGAACCCATGACAATCCCTATAACTCCAAGTGGAGTGGAAAATGATTTTCTTACAAGTGTCTCCCACAATGAGCATGGACAACATCCCCACTCATGCATAGTTAAGTGGAGAAAGTAGAAAACTAAAATCGAACCACCCTACAAATGACCCAAAACCAATTTATGACACAATTGTCAAACAACTCATTCACAACACCACGATTAACAACTCATTCACAACACCACGATTGACTTGACTCATATATATCATGTTTTAAATTCCACATGGTCATTTGAGTTTTGAAGTATTTATTGAGAATATATGAAATTTGCTACCATTCTCAAATATTATTAAGAAAAGAAAAGAAATAATTATGTGACAATTAGGTTAGGCTATTACAATTTAGTTGCAAGTTGGCCCATAAAAAACATATTAGAGTTTCTCAAATATTATTAAGAAAAGAAAAGAAATAATTATGTGACAATTAGGTTAGGCTATTACAATTTAGTTGCAAGTTGGCCCATAAAAAACATATTAGAGTTTCAGTTGAATACTATATAGAATTCTTATTTGCAATGTAACTCTCATTTTTTTTAAAGATTCCTAACTTTAAACAAAATACTATATAGAATTCTTATTTGCAATCATAACTCTCATTTTTAAAAAGGTTCTTAACTTTAAACAACCCTGCTATGGATGATGACATTATGTTTGAATAAGAAAGATCTATTACAATATGACAAAATTGTGCATCCCTACATATAAAAAAAATCTTGTTGGACTTCACTCAGTTGTTATATTATCTTGTCATACTTATAACATAGCATAGTCCATGGAAACGTAAAGGGAATCCAACAAGCTAAACCTACACTTTTGGAAAATAATTTGTGTAGAATGAAAGAGATATTATCCATATTGATTTTGGATTGTAGTTTTGTTGGAGATTCTACATGTTTGACATTTCAAATTAGCACCAATGCATCTCATTAGGTTCTTAAAGAAAATAGAAAAACATAGTTCCAATATCATGTTTTCTAATAATATGCATTATTACTAAAATTATAATAAACACTGAGAGAAGGAGGCAAGGTGGCAGGTATATTTGTTTAGAAAGTTAAAATTAAGTTAAAATATTCATTGTTTACCGTTCTAAGCTTTAATCTTTCTCATAAAATTTAAGGCATAGGTATTTGATCAATTATTCCATGTAAAGCCCCATATGAAACCTATAAAAAATGTAGACAATGACAAAGGAATGATTGGAGTCATGTATATAAAGCCCCATATGAAACCTATAAAGTCCAGAAAAAATAAAAGAAACATTTTTACACAATGAAAAAGGAAGGATTGGAGTAATGTATAAAAATGTTTAGTAAGTAGCAAAATTTATAGAACATAATTCCAACAAATAGTAGCATAAAGCTTCCTAATGCATAAAGACATCAAAGATAACCTTAATAGAAGTAGGGCAATAGAAAAAATATGAGGTGCCTATGAGGAGGATGGCTTCTTCTATGTATAACCAACAATCATGGAAATGTCCATTCTTATCATGAAAATGTAAATTTTTTATTTTGTCAATACTTTTGTGAGACCTTATATTGGAAATATGAAGTTTGTGATGAAACCTTACCTTTTTGGGTATATTTGTTATCATCTTTCTAATTTGTTTATATTTTTGGGACTAGGTTTTTAGAATTCAATAATAATTAACAATATTTTCGAGAGAGAGTCTCTAATTTTTTTATTGCGTTTTGTTAATAATTTTAAGCACAATTCACTGGTCATATATTATTAGATTAGATATTTGAATATCAATATTTAATATAGTCACTTGAACTTGACTCAACACAACTTTAAAAGGTAGGTATAAGTGTTTATATTTATTTTAAAATTGGAAAAGTTACAATCAAAACCTAATACTTTCCACCACTAATAGGGTATGGATTTAGTTATTTATAAAGAGATTTGATGTAATATTTTTTTAACTTTTCAAAGTGTATAATTGAATAGGTTGTACAAATTATGTCAAGTTACATATGTATTTTAAAAGAAATTATTTAGAATATTATTTCGATAATTACACTATACCTCTTCTTAATAATATCTTAAATTTAAATGTAATTTAAAATTTTGAAAAACAAACTTACTAATAAACACTATACCTCTTCTTAATAATATCTTAAATTTAAATGTAATTTAAAATTTTGAAAAACAAACTTACTAATAAACATCTTATAATTATATCACATATTATTTAAATGTAATTTAAAGTTTGAATTTAACACTTAACAATTAACACAATATAATATGTATTGTAAACTAACTATATAATAGCAAAAGATGTAATGAGTACTATCATAACAACTTGTTTATATGTAAGAAATAAATTGCAATATGTGGTTAAGTATTTCCACTTGATACTTGATCAATAGTAAGATAGACCAATAGTAAGATTAATATAGTAAGATTAATTTAGGAATATCTAAATACGTATAATAAACATTTTATAATTATATCACAAATTATTTAAATGTAATTTAAAATTTGAATTTAACACTTAACAATTAACACAATACAATATGTATTGTAAACTAGACATATAATAGCAAAAGATGTAATGAGTAATATCATAACAACTTGTTTATATGTAAGAAATAAATTGCAATACGTGGTTAAGTATTTCCACTCGATACTTGATCAATAGTAAGATAGACCAATAGTAAGATTAATTTAGAAATATCTAAATACGAATAATAAACATCTTATAATTATATTTAAATGTAATTTAAAGTTTGAATTTAACACTTAACAATTAACACAATATAATATGTATTGTAAACTAACCATATAATAGCAAAAGATGTAATGAATAATATCATAACAACTTGTTTATATGTAAGAAATAAATTGCAATAAGTGGATAAGTATTTACACCTGATACATAATCAATTGTAAAATAAACCAATAGTAAAATTAATTTAGAAACATCTAAATAATAATAAAAAATCCAAACTAAAAAATCTCAATTTCCAAACTATAAAATTTGAAATAATCACAATTGTAGGTTGAGTTTGCCTATAGCGTACTCTCTCAATTCCGAAACATATAGTCAAAGCACTCTACCTTTGTTTGTAATAGTGTACACTAGCAAGTTATTTTCATTTTTATTTTTCTTCGTAAATGTGAATTTGTAATAACTTTGCCAAAATAATTTTCTTTGAATGAGTCATTTCAATTGATTTGATGTAATGTATATTTCAATTTATTTCAACAATGTATGTTTAATGTTAACATTCTATCCATAAATTGATTACAAATTTATTAAAAATATATATGTTATTATTTTTTAAAGAGAAAAATAATTAATGAAATCAAATTCCTTTTAACAATTATTGACGATTAAAGTAAGAAAAAAAAAAAAAGCTTCATATAAACTTTAAAAAAATAAAAAACTAATAATAAATTACCTGAGAATAAAATAGTGAAAATATCATATAAACTTTAAGAGAATAAAATAACACATAAAATAATAAACCACTTTTCAAAAGAATAAAGAAATAATAGCAAACCACTTGAGAATAAAATCTTGAAAATATCATATAAACTTTTCAAAGGAGAATAAAATAATAAATCACCTAATCAAATCTTTGAAAATTTCATATAAACTTTTCAAAGGAAAATTAAATAATAAACCACCTAACGGGATTTAAAAAAAATCTTTGACAATGAAATCACACATGAAAAATTCAATAATAAACCACCCAATGGGATTTAAAAAAAATCTTTGACAATGAAATCACACATGAAATATTCACATTTCAATAGATTAATTAAAATTTGTATTTAAAGATAATTTTTTCAAGAATTTTTATAGATTGTATTTTGACGGGTTGATATTTGCGTTGTGAGTTTGAATTATTTTTTTGTGTTAACTTGTCGATTTTTGTATAGTCTATTGGTTGATCTCTTTACCAATTTTAATGGATACTCTCTTTTCCCAAGGATCTTTAAAGCCACAATGGGGTTGTACACAATGGGGTTGTATAAAAGGTATTTACTAGAAAAATGAAAATAGATTGAAGTTATTAAGCTTGAAAGGAAATCCCCTCTTTCATGAACACTTTTTAATAAACTAAATTCATCAATAACCATTAATAGAAAGTTTATTATTATGACAACCATCTATCATTAGGGTGCAAAAAGTGTGAGCTTTCTAGCTCAAGTCACTTGTTCATCTCAAGAAAAAATATAATTTCATAATTTACTAATTACCTACGTGTCACTCACATGTACAAGTGCACAAGTAAATCCTTATTTAAAAGTCTAAAATAGCAATTATTCCTCACCCAACTACATCTCATATTTTTACTCTTAAATATCTAGTTACTAACTTTTTTTAATATCTCACAAGACCACTTTTCATTTCCCACACTTTTATTTGAATTTGAATTCCTTGTTCCTCTTTCTTCTCCTTGATTTGTGTGTGCACTAGTAATTAGTTTTTAGTTAATTAAAATTATTTTCTTTTCCATTTCATGCACATTCTAGAATGCATTTATTTTTATAGTGGGTTTTAAATAAATTACTAAAAAAAATTATGAAGTTCACACTCACCTGCTTGATCATACAATCATGCATTTAGTTAAGTTTTTCCCCCTTTTAAATAAAGTGCATAACCAATTTAATTATTTTCCCCATGTATGCACAACAACGATAATTGGTACCATGGTACCATGCATCTCCATGCCCTTCAAGAATTACCTGTCAATAAATATCAAGGGTGCCATGTTCATGCATTCCCTTCAAGCATCTAACTTTCTTTGGTGGAGGAATTGGTGCAACTATTGAGACCAAGTTAACTCAACCTATCAATACCTTGTTGAGAGACTAATGGTCACTAAGGAATAAATATGTCACCTTATTATGCACCCCTCAGTTAAACCTCATGAGTGACCGAATCTATGGCCTACTCTCAAGGCAATGTGAAATCTATGGGTAAAAGAATCGCAAGATTTTCATCCCAAAACATGGAAAAGGAGTGTCAGTAAGTGGAAATAGGAATGTTGTTACTCCTCTCCTGGTGATATGATCTGGATTGGATCATTATATTATTTTTCATCTATCTCACTACTTTTTGGGTGGAAAAATAGGAGGAATCAGTTTGTAGGGCCATTTCAGCGACTGGTCCAAATTTGGAAATTTGGGTCCAAAAAATAGTCAGAAATATTTTGGAGCCATTTTAAGGCATCAAAATACTTCTTTTTTTGTTGAATCCTTACTATGAAGGAATATTATAAATTTTTCATATCGATAACTTTCCAACTGCGCAGACCATTTGTCAATCAAATTTTGTATGAGAAAGGTATGCCTCCCGTAAGTTGACCTACCATATTGTTCACCATGGTGCGAGTGGATACCACATCATCCTCCATTACTTAGACATGTGGGGCTAGATACGTAGTTTATTTTCTAATAACATTCTAGAAGGTCCAAAACCTTATCACAATTGAAGGTTGATGAAGTCAAAAACCTATCCCTAGATGACTATCGGGCTATGTTAAATATCGGGCCACTAAGAGGAGAAGGGGTTCCATTTTTTTTCATTGTATCTTGTTCCATAGCTAAGAAAAACATCTAAGAGTGGTATTTTGTGGGCATAAAATAGGAGGAGAGATTATGTAGCATCCATACAGGCCACACATCAAAGGAAAATCCACAGAGAGTGCCTCTTGATTTGCACTTGCATCATTTCTTTACCAGAGAAAAGAGAGTAGAGCAGTCTCACCTTCTAGCTAGGTTTTCTCTTGTATTGGGTTTCCCAAGTCATATATTGTGTTTATTTGTGTATGGTGTGAATGTGTTTTATTGTTCTTTAATTTTTCTTCATTATATCTATTTTATCAGTAACTAAATACTCTAGAGATCTAAAGAAAATTAACCTTAATAGTAAAGATTTCAGTATTTCATTAGATCTATTGTGACGAACTGTTCCACTAGAATATCCATGCCATTTTACAGATCATATTGGTATCCGAGCATGTTTTTCTTGTGGGTATTTGTGGGAAGTTACAGGATCTAGGAATCGTCTTAAAGAGAAGTCGCAGAAACCCTAGCCATGGCAGACGAGTTTGTTCATAATAACCCTCAAGATCCAGCAGAAGAGAGATTTGAGCAGTTGGAAGCACAAGTTATCGACATCAGTCACAATATGAACCTCCTCATGGCGTCTCTAGCAAGAAATATCAGACCGTTCGGAGATGATGGAGGCTCTAACTCAGAGAACATATCAAAGGGGAAATCGAAAGATCGAGAAGAAAAGGAATTGTGGAAAGAATTTGAAAAAGAACAATCGAGTTCGAGTGTCGTGAACTATTCACAATCCCTAATCAATATGGAAGAAAAAGTGGACATAAAGCCATATCAAGGTGAGATCAGTGCATTAAAATGGAATCATTGGTTGAAACAATTAGAAGTTTATTTTAGCATTCACCATATAGATGAAGAGTAGAAGATTTCATTTGCTAGATTGAAGTTAGAGGTCCATGCTTTAACATAGTGGGCAAGTCATATGGAAAAAATTAGGCTGGAGGGTGATCCACCAGTAACTAGGTGGGAGGGCTTCAAAACCCTCATTAGGTCCCAATTTTACCTTATCAGGTATGTAGAGGACCAATTGATCTAATGGCACTACTTCAGGTAGAGGCAGGGGAAAAGTATACAGGAGTACACCACTGAGTTCAAAAAGATGACCATCATGTTGGGTATCTCTCCCAAGAACCCAAATGTACTCCTCAAGTATATGGTGGGTTTACATAGTCATCTATGAAAGCAGGTGATGCTCTTCAAGCCAAGGACAGTGGATGAGGCTTGTGTATAGGCACATGTTGGTTATAGTTTATATGTCTAAGTTTATATCTTCAATATGCTTGACCCAGGGTTCATGTCTACTGTAGTTCCAAGAAAACCTCTAAAACTATCGGCCCTTTTGGTAAACCAGAAGGAAACACAGCACATAGAGTGCACTATGCAGTCTCACCTGAGATAGTTCTAATGGGTGACTGCAATACTCAAGTGTTTGCAGTACAGGATTGAGTGGAGATCTAAGAAGTGTGTGCTGAGAGTTTTACTTAACATATTAACGCAATAAACTGTCATTCATGATTATGCATGGACTATAATCAACTCATTTATTTAGAATATCAACAACTACTTAAACCAATAAGGAAACACATGCATTCAATCACATAACACAAATTTTACTACGGTTCACCCCCTCCTGGGCTACGTCCACAAAGATCTGGTTCTTAAGCTCTTTCAATATTGCAGTTCCAAAACTACAGCGTTGTGTGCTTTAAAACTCCTCACAGTCGGGTCGAGATCTATTATGAGGCAGACTATATCGCACCAAGATCCTCATCCTATGATCTAACCCTCAATATCTACCCTCCTTACTCCTCCCCATCTCAACAACTTACAAAATTAGGTTGTATAAAAAATATTACAACTAGTTATCAAAACAGGAATCCTCCTCTAGACTCTCTATATCTGGCCCTATCTCACGTTCTAGTATCATTTTTCTTGTCTCCCGCTATGAGACCTAGGTATCTATATTTATACGTTTATGGCTCACCAACCATTACAATGTATTTCAAAAACCTTAACACTAACGTCGTTAGGTCTTCGATGCATGCGCGCATGTTTCTCTTCCTTCCAGTTGTTGTTTTCCTCATGCATGCCTTCCTTCCCAAAATAGCCTTTATTTCTGCTTTGTCCTACTTCCAACAGGCCCCCAACACTGACATTTGGCTCATCCCAAGCCACCTAACCTTTGTGTGCTTCGTCGATCTCCCTGGTGATCGCCTATAACTTCTCCCTCGACTCTTTTTTTTTTCTTTTTTCTTTTTTTCTTTTTTTTTTAAACTATGCGGTGACTTTCAAGTTGTGGGTGGTCGATTGTCCTTGTACAGCTTCAGTCATCTCCCATTAATCATCCCTCTAAGTTTTGTGCCTCATAAGTCCTTCAATTGTACAACTCCCCCATCTCTGATAGTTTTTACTTCGTACGGTCCTAACCGGTGCATTCTGAGTTTTCCTGGATGCTGAATGGATTTATTGTCATACATCAACACTAAGTCTCCTTCCTTGAAATTTTTCTTCTTAATGTGTCTGTCATGCCAAGCTTTGTCCCTTGCCTTCTAAACTTGTTGGTGGAACCCTTCTAGGATCCTATATTCCTCCATGATCATCAATTGATTCAGTCTCTCCTGTATTGTGCCTTGTTCTTTCATGTGTGTAATCGCAGCTACACGCAGACTGGGTACTAGAAATTCTAATGGAACCACTGCTTCTTGTCCATATACCAATCTGAATGGTGTGTATCCTGTCAAATTCTTGCATGTGGTCCTGTATTCCCACAATATTGTTGGTATTTTGAGTTCCCAGTCATCCCTGTTGACATTGCAGATCTTCGTCAGTGCATTTTCCACGATTTTATTAAATTCTTCTACTGTTATGTTTGCTTGTGGATGATATGGTGTGCTCTTTTGATGGTGGACTTAAAATTCCTTAGTAATAGCCTTTATGGTGTTGTTAATGAAGTGAGTGCCTTGGTCTCTCATCAAAATTCTTGGGAAACCAAATATAGTGATTACTTTTTCAAATAGAAAGTGTGTTGTCATTACTGCGTTGCAATCTTTCACTGGTGTTGCTTCTACTCATCTTGTCAGATATTATGTCACGGTGATAATGAACCTTGCTCCTGTCCTCTTTGTTGGTGGGTTAATTGGTCCTACAAAGTCTATTTTCCATTTTTCGAATACCTGCAACATTATCTGTGGTCGTAATGGCATCTCCTCCCTTCTATTGGGTTTACCAACCCTCTGAAAAAAATCGCATCTATGACAGTACTCTTTCGAGTCTCCATGAATGGTCGGCCACCATAGTCTTGCGCGCAATACCTTATGTGAGGTAGATTTTCCTACGTAATGTCCTCCTGCTATTCCCTCATGGGATTCTACTAACACCCTTGGTCTTTCATGTTCTAGCACGTATCTTCGCAAGATGTTGTCTGCGCCCATTTTGTATAAGTGTCCTATGATCAGTTGATAGTCTGCAACCCGGACTACCATGTTTTTCTTCTGTACGGTGTTATATTTTTGTGGCGCAATGCCTGTACTCAAGTACTGGATGATGTTTGTAGAGTATTCATTGGCGATATGGACTGAAAATAACTATGTGTCTGGAAAGTTGTCCTCTAAGTTTGTAGGTTCTTCTCCGTTCGTGACCCTTGATAGGTGGTCAGGTCATGCATTCAAATTTCCTGGCTTGACTATTACTTCAAAATCAAACTCTTGAAATAGTAGTAACCATTGACAGATTCTCCGCCCCAAAACTGGCTTGTTGACTAGATATTTAAGGGTTGAGTGATCTGTGAACATTTTAAAATGTTTTCCCAGTAAGTAGTGTCTAAACTTTTGTAGTGCGTAGACCATAGCTAGGCCTTTCCTCTCTGTAGTGTTATAGTTATTCTCTGATTCTGATAGTTTTTTGCTTGCAAAGACTATAGGATGATCCAAATCTCCTGCTCCTGGCTACGCTAGAATAGCTCCAAGTGCTATGGTTGATGCATCTACATGTACGTGGAATGTCTTATCCCAGTCTGGAAATACTAGTATTGGCGCGGTGACCATTTTTTATTTCAGTGTATCCAGGTCGTCTTGACAATCTTCATTCCACTGAAACTTTGTATATTTCCTTCACAATTTCTCCATTGGCGCGGTTATCTGCGTGTACCCTTTGATAAATTTTATGTAGTATCATGTGTGTCCCAATATCGCTCTTAGTTGACGGATTGTTTTTGGTGGTGGCAAGTTAACAATTACTGCAATCTTTGCAGGATCTACTAGTAAACCTTGTCTGCATACTATATGGCCCAATAGTATCCCAAATGGTGTTCCAAAGATACATTTCTTGATGTTTAATGATATCTGGCACTGCCTGTGTATTTCTAACATCAACCGCAAGACCTCTACATGGTATTTCAACAAACTATAGACTTTCCAATCGTCCAACTATACCTCTAGATACTGGTGGATAAATTCCTTAAATGCAGCGATGACTACTCTAGAAAATATTGTTGGTGCATTATTCAGTCCAAATGACATGACTGTGTACTGGTAGGATCCCCATTCTATAGAAAAATTGGTCGTGTATCTTTCTTCATGTGCTATCTTGATCTGGTGGTAGCCTGAGAATCCATCAGTGAATGAGTAAACTTTGTGTCCTCCTAAGTTTTCCAACACTTCATCCATAAAAGGTGTAGGGAACGGGTCATGTAGGCATGCATCGTTCAACTTCCTCAAGTCGACGCATATTCTTATCCCACCTTTCTTTTTCTCCTGAACGAACATCGGGCTTATCCATCCTGATTCAGGTTCTATGATTTCGGCCTCGAGCATTCTATCAATCTCAAATTTGACTTTCTGCTTATATATCGGGTTCAGTCTATATGGTCATTGTCTGATCAGTCTTGTTTTAGCTCTGAGTGGTATCTTCATTTCTCCCAGCTCTCCTACTATTCCCTTCATTTATGTAAATGTTGTGGGGAACATGTCATTGTAGTCATGCAGTAACTCTATTATGCTTTCTATTGTTTTCTCATCCCAATAGTCTCCAATGTTGGCCATTTTGGGATTCTCAATTGTCCCAATGTTGAATTTCTTCACCTTGATCAACGCAGTAATTACATCTAATTCTAGAGGTGGACCTTCCACTTATATTTTGCCTTCTGCTTCCTTGATCTGAATATCGCGTTGATCGTCTTCATCTGGTGCTTATTCCTGTCCATGGTAGGATGAAAACAATTATTTCACTGTCTGTATGTTTCGTTGTTGTTCTTTTGTTATGATTTCGAATTTTGGTTCCTTAATGAATATCACCCCTCTTATCTTCTTAAGTGTTGCATCTATGTTGGGGTTCTCATGCTCAAAAGAGAAAGTGACTGTAAAATTATGTTGTAATATTGTCCAGCTCGAAGTTCCTCTACACAGTTCTTGGTATGTATACGAGTTTGCTGGTATGCCTTCTAAGTTGTGTACAAAATGATGAGGCCATTCCTCTGGGGGTGTCATATTCCACAATGCTCTGCACTTCTCCAAGTGTTCCGCTAGTGCCCCCTGTCCATTGTAGTTATGTTGATGGGTGCTTCCCTGTTCTGTGCCAAACCTTATGCGCAGTAATCGTTTACATTGGTACCAATCCACGATTGTTTCCTTATATGCACCCCACCATATTGCAGGTGTGGCCTTGAGTGTTATATCGAATGCTAAGATTCTTTGATTTTCTAATACTTCATCCTCGTACTGTGCCAGGAATAATTCTATATCATTCACTCCATGGAAACTGGGTGGTTTCGTTATCTTCGTGCCTACCCATCTTACTACGCGGTCTATTCTTGTGCATCTTCTTGTGGAAACTTTGTGTAGCCTTTGTTGCCAGATTTCTAAACCTGTATCTGAGTCTGTCGCACATGAAGTAATGCTCCGCCAAATGAGTATCCCATATGCAATTGGGTTTACGTAGTCCTCATCATGCATTTGTTCTGTACAATTGGATAATTTCCTCTAAGTCTAAGCAAGTAGGTTTGTTAATCCCTAATATTGGCTCATTACCCCTTAATTGGGGCATATTATATTAGTAATGTTATTTTATTTATGTCGGCTTTAGGCCATTAGTTGTAATTATACCTCCTAGTCTCCTATATATACCAAGGAGACATTTTCAT